>NMRB01001428.1:59088-69911 GCA_002633025.1 Notospermus geniculatus
AAAAAAATGTCACCATTGTGTTCAGTGACCTTAAAAAACAAAAGTTCCGTCAAATAAACTTTGTCCGAAAATAGGTACCAACCGATCGTCGGATAGGAGGAAACCGGTGCTATTGTCCGAAAAAGCCCTAGATGGACATTGCTTCTCTCCTGCACCCTTCTGACACCCGCACTTTTTTCTACAACTTTCCAAAAGGGACCCATATAGTAAATTCTCAAGGACTTAGGAGCTGTAGGCCTTTTTCGAGGTTATCCTTCATTTCATGATTTATGCTGAATCAATTCACCTCTTGGTAGCTGGCGACACTGCGTCGGTCCACTTCCGTTGTTGATCCATTCCACTTCTAAGAAATAACCAGCTGATTTCATTTTGATAATTTTGGCGGTCATCGAGTCATCGCGCCATCGAGTCTTCGCGTCATCGAGTCAAGTACAACAAGCCCCTTGCAGAGAAGTACTTCCAAATTCCAACATTAGGTAAAGAGGGCCTTATAGAATATGTTGCAGAAATACACCTTCCCACTTTGACTAATTTTACATAATCTTACATCACCTGGTTAATCTGAGCCACTGACCTAATTGCACCTTGCACTCCTCTGGTTATAAGTGAGCCATTCCAATCGTCTACAGATTAAGCAATCGTCTGTATCAAGGCAAGGGGAATGCATAATGGTTACGGCCCAAACATGCTACAAATTTAACATTGTAAAATCGTTAATTTTCATAGGATATGAAAATTTAAAGCAGTTTTTGATACATATAACAAAGAATTATCTGTTCAACTGCATAACTTTCCGGCACGGCAACAGCCTATTTCCCACGTTGTTATAAATTCAGGCAGAGAAGGAAAACAATTAGATTATGTAAAATCAACATCTTAGATATCTTATCTAGACCCCTCTGAAACGCGTTTCACAGGGGTCAAATGGGTCGGTGGAGCCTAAGGGATGTAAATGTAATGAATGCAGCAGAAGTTTCTCCATGAGCGGAAATACTACTTGTGGAAGTTACAGAATGATACTAGCAGTCCAGCGTCAGCCACTCCATTGAATACATCTCAGCTAATGTTGCTGCTGAAGCTACCACGAGCTCTGGCCATGCAGATTGTTCAACCAGTTCCAACCACAGTGGGGACATTGAAGAGTATATTTCACTTTTTGGCATTACACCTGAACATTGCAAGCACTTAGTTCGAAAGGCTGTATTCTCGAAGCTTCCCTATAACTCTAAGGTTTACCTTGAGCTATTGGGTCATATGAATAAAGACTAGTAAATGCTTTTACTTGAACTTTACAATACAAGTGCACTGGTGTGTTGCACAAATCTGAAGTAAAAGCATTTGCTAGTCTTTTTATTCATATGACCCATTGTTTGCAGTGCAGAATACAAAAGCATAAAGTGGACCTTACACTTGAGGAGGATTCCGCTGTCATGGGCTACTTGGATAATTTGTGGAATGACCATTGCTGTTGTAACCATTAACCATTTCCTCCTGGGAGACTTATGCTCGGTTTTCCCAGATCATGTTTGGCACGTTTCTTCTGCACAGTAGGCTACATTCACATTCACCAATGTGATCGCATGGTCTTTGACCGTTTCATTATTAGTGGGGCAGATATGTAACAAAAAATGGCCGAGTTGTTCACATCCGGCAGAAAGTGTGAAAATGTGCATACTGGACCTTTCAAGAGTGCTGATGACGAATTTTGCCGGATCCAAGCACTTTTCCCATGGGATCCGGTTTTAAAATGGAAAACGAAGATGGCCTCCAGGCGCGTTGGTCGATACATTTTAGCATACAACTCTTAGAATAAATAATATGCAATGACCAAACCAACTTTAATCTACTTGTTTTCGATCAATCTGAATTTTTATGGAGTGATATATTGATAATCTTGATTTTGTTACTCACAGTCAGCGGGATTTGGTGTTTGACCTATTTTCCTGAAAATGATGTAATTTGNAGTTCCTGGAGGCGAGGTAATAGCTCAGCGAGAGCTCTGATTGGCCACTCGTCTTCCGGGTGGCAGTGAGAGTGGAAATGTGGGTAGTATCATCAGGCAAGGGTGGATTGAGCGAGAGTAGGAGTGATAGGAACACTTGTCAGGGCAAGATGTTTCCCTTTATCCATTGTCTAACTTTGTTCCATGAGCTCCAACGGTGGCACTGACTGGTAGAATTGTCAATCAGCGCCACGTCGGACGTCCAAGGAACCAGGTTATGGCTGCGAGAATCGTTACCTACTGCTGTTCAAACTGCGTACAAAAACTTGGAATACCATGCCGAAGTATGAAATTAACATAGATTGGAGATTGATAGTTTCTTCGTCTATTCAGTTTTGCTGGTTTTATGCAGGCAAGTATTTATGGAGTTATGGCGATGTTTTTTTAAATGACCTCCAATTCTGTGCGGAGGACGAAATTTCTTAAATGATTTCTCTTCACTCGTGTGCTTTATGCCAAAATAAATTGCACTAATGGAAAGCTCAATGTCTTAGCTAAACACTGATATATGGTTATGTGGTTGAATTTGAACGGTCTTGTCGATAAACACAATTTTGTGCTGGGTGTCCGATTTCTCGAATGAGGTACTCGAGAAGCCTCGTTGAGGGCCCCGATCGCCTATTATTTTCCCGCGCGCAAAATAAATCTGCCGTAGAAAAGGACCTTTGCGGGTCGACAAGTGCTTCGTGTGCATGTCTTTCTCGTGTAGCGCGATGACCATGGCAAACGTTGTGGTTAGTTTGCCGAAAACCGCGAGCACTGAATTAAGTACACAAATAAGTATTCTCCCCGCAGATTCAACCTTGATTAGGTAAGAAGTGACGCTAAAAAGTTACAGAAACTTTTCTTGAACCGTCAAGAATAAACGGGGATTTTTGACTTTAACCTGTTTTCAATAGAAATTCATTCCTCTTTTGGCATCGTTCGCCATTTATAATTTGTGCGAATGGGAAGTACGTTGTATTGTATTTCATTGTGTAGGCCTACTCGAAACGGGTGCCGATAATTAGAAATATTGGCAAACTGATTCTTCATGAAGCAATCGACTTTAGCTTAGTGAGAGATCCCTGTATACCACTACAGAACGATTTTTTAAGATAGCCTTCTACTGTCCAAAAAGTGACATGGAACTTTGATATGGGCGTACACATGGATTACAGCCTATTGTAAGTTCATTCTAAAGAGGGAGGGCCTAGCGTTATTGGTTAATGGAAAACAGTCATGAGCTACAGAACCAGGCTGCGCGGTTGTTAACTAACACCAAAATGCACCAACATATTACCCCAGTTCTCTCAACTTTGCATTGGCTCCCGGTCGAATAGCGCGCTAAACGCCCGGGCCCGTATGCATAAAGGAGGTGTTAACTATACCCTGGTTTAGCCTATTCTGAGAATTGTTAATCTTTTCTCCCTGGTTTAGAAAATTTGGTATGCATAAAACAAAGTATAACAATTCTGTGTATAACTAAACTAAGTTTAAAGTCCTTATTTATCCACAAAAACAAGCTCATATACTCAAAGTTAGTATCCTATTCTCGCAAAATTGCCACAGAAGTTTCCTTAAATCGAAAGCATGTCTTAATACTCGGTTAAAATGCATGAAATTTATGGATTTCTGCTATTCGAAAAAGCCGCCATTTTGATTCACAATGATTGACGAAGCGTTCGGGAATTTCCGGAGGATGACGTAGCTACAGGTAAACATCCCTGCGTCCGCCATTTTGTTTCAATGCATTCATCAATGTGGAGGAGCCTGTGTTTTGCCATGTAAAAATGCCGAATTATTGCGTAGTTGGTGGGTGCAAAAGCACCACCAATAAGTTACTTGGGATTTCAACATTTGCTTTCCCTAAGGACAAGAAAATTAGGCGAGCTTGGGTTAAATTTGTGCAGCAAACTAGACTGAATTTTAAGGAGCCGCCAGCCGGCAATACTTCGTCAGTGGTGTGTTCGAAACACTTCGAAAGAGAGTGTTTCGTTGAAATTCCTGTGCTAGAATGTCAGTTGGAGTCGGGATACAGGATGAACAGGTATGTTGTGATAGTTTTTTATCGATAGGGCTAATGTATTTGCCTTGGCTGTACTGTGCTGGGCCTGGTTTTTGGCCTGTCTGTGTCGATCATCATCAGCAGGCACAAAAAGTGCATGCGATGCACACATGTATGTATGTACATTGTGTGTGCATAGGCCTACCATGCCTACATGTAGGCTCTACTAATGGTGGTGTAATAGGCCTACATGTAGGTATAGGCCTGGTTGGCGGGTCAAGTCGTGATCATTGACTCAAATTTAGCCTACTAGTAGGCCTAGGGCCTTTGGTAGGCCTAGGCCTACACAGACACAGCTACATTCTACAAATAAAAATACGACGGCGACGACGGTATATCGGCGGCCACAGTCACAGTGTACTGTTCATTGGCCTACCCCAGCCATGCTGGGGTAGGCTGAGCTGGTCTTGATACCAATGTTTATTGTTGTTGAGTACGAAAAATGTTCATCGGAATCAATAGCCAATGCCTATAAATTGTTTGTCACATTCTGTTTGATGCAGTTGATCATTTTTTATCAATCACAACATTGTTTCAGGCCTCTCAAGAAAGATGATGCTATCCCGACCATACTGTGGCCAGATAAGAATGAGACTAGGCCTACTCCATCTGCAAACAAAGCAAACGGCCGATCAGGAGGAGCAGCTAAGAAAAGGGAAAGGAAGCGGGTGAGTTATTCTTTTGGCCACAAGCTTCTATTGTACTGGACCGGTATGAATATAAAAATGTGACCAAAATACACAGGCAATATGATACCAAATGATTCTCTGTTTGTTCTGTTTACAATTTAATTTGATATTTCAGGTGATCCAGGATGCTATGGACGAGTACGATGCCGTGCATACTCCACGCCCACAGTCCTCTGCTGCTTCGCTTCCACTCGAGACTGCTGAAACTCTTCCACTCGTGACTGCTGAAACTCTTCCACTCGTGACTGCTGAAACTCTTCCACTCGTGACTGCTGAAACTCTTCCACTCGTGACTGCTGAAACTCTTCCATTCGAGACTGCTGAAAGTGCAACAGCTCCTGTTGAAACTGATACAGTTCCGCCTGCAAGAGAAGAAGCCAGACATCCTCCAGGACCTAAACACTTGGCAAGATCTAAGAGTGTGTATAATGGCCAATGTTTATTGATTACAGTGAATAGTTTCTGTCTAATTCATTTGTATCATAGTCTATTTCATCAATGTCTAGCTTGTGTATTTTTCTTCTCTGATCAAGAGGTCTTCAGATGTCAAATGTGTGGTCAGTGGTTGTAACATTTTGATACATGAAGTACATTAAATTATATTTTCCAACTTTCAGCTGTGGTGATCGACATTGCCCCAGTGGAGAAACGGAACAAATCTACAAATACACCAAAAGTCAATTTCTATGTTCCTCCACCCCCACCATCAAAGAGGTCAAAGAAAGTCCAATGCGACATTGTCGGTAGTGTCTGTGTGCCCTCTGTAAGTGTGACGACAGCGATGACAACTACGAGTGCAACTTCTGCAAGTGCAAGTGTGACGACGATGACACCTGTGAGTGAACATGTTCCTTCTGCAAGTGCAACGACGACACCTGTGAGGGTGACCCAATTGAGTACCACACCAAGTGCTGGAGCCCCCAGGCCTCTTACATCGTCGACCCCAATTGCAGCCTCCACTCCACGGGCCAAAAGAAGGTGCATTGATGAGAGTCAAGATTTGGATGTGTCTTTGGATGTGTCGCTCACATACAAAGATTCGGAACAGAAGGATCCGACTTGGGAGCCGAATCTTTCAGCCACAGATGAGTAAGTACATGTAGGATAGACAATCAACAAAATACAATCACCTATATCAGCTCCTCTTCCCAATTAACTTACGAATTAATTGCAGTGAAATACACTTGAATTGCTGTCCCTGCCAATCCATCAGTGTTGTTAGTCCAGATTCCGTATACATGTACATGTACCAATACAGCGGATCTGTATGGAACAAGTGGACTATTGATTCAATCAATGAACAGGGGCCTCTTGCAACTGCATATGAATGTTATGTTCTCGCTCCATTTTCTAGGAACAACAACCAAATGGAAGCTGCAGCCCAAACAGAAGTTCCCGCGACCATGTATGCAATTTCTGCTTCCCAGTTGTTGGACCTTTTCAAGGTTTGCCACAAGTGCGGATATCTTGGTGCCGAAGGAAAAGTTTCAAAAACGGATGGGACATTGATTCATGTCACACAGTGGTGCCTGGAATGTGACGAGGAGTGGCGCTGGAAAAGCCAAGGAATGGTTGGGAATTTTCCAGAAGGGAATATTCGGCTGTCGACGGCAATTTTAGCTGCTGGAGCTATTCCGAGGAAAGTCCTCAAAGTGTTGGATTTCTGGGGTGTCCAAGCCATTGCCCCATCGACGTATTTCAGCCACCAGAGGAAATTCTTACATCAGGCTGTCCGTAATGTCTGGGAGGAGGCCTCCATCAATGCTATGGCGTCACTTGGCGATGTCGGGAAACTTGCAGGAGATGCACGTTGTGATTCGGTTGGCCACTGTGCCAAGTATGGCAGTTATAGTCTGCACGACACCCAAGGGGATAAAGTTGTGTTAACTGAATTAGTGCAGGTAAGGACATTTCACTTGACTCAATTTCTGTAATAAAGATAGGACCTGAGAGCACCTGTCACTGACAGGACACTGGGCACTAGATCTATGAACCTTGCTCCATAATGTGACAGCTGCATTCAACATGACAATATCACATCGGAATATCCTGGTGCTTAGGCCAAATGCAGTCTCAAATTATTCTTGATTTCAACTGCTGTTATCTTCTTATTCAACTTCATTTTCAGTCCACTGAAGTGAAATCAAGCTACCATATGGAGCTCGAGGGTTTAAAACGCACCCTTGATGAGCTTGAAAACTACCTTCCTCACCTAAAAGTGGATCTCACAACAGATGGCCACACCCAAATACAAAAATGGTTACGTGAAGAAAAGGCTGGCAAAGTCAACCACTATCTAGATGTCTGGCACGTCTCAAAAGGTTAGATTCTTTCTTACCATAATGAGCTGGGAAACTGTCTGTAACTATCTTTTTTTATGCACTGCAGGTGTAAATTTTCATTGTTCATTTTCAGGTTTGCGCAAAAAAATGCTGAAGTTGTCGAAGCGTTATCCTGTTGTGAAGAAATGGATTAAATCCATCATCAATCACCTGTATTGGTGTGCAGTAAGCAGCAACAATGATGGGAACCTGATGGTAGCCAAATGGAAGTCAGTGGTCAACCATATAGCCAATATTCATGTACATAAGGACAATCAGTTGTTCCCAAGATGCATTCATGGACCTGTTACCGGAAAGGAGTGGCTTGACCCAGGTAGGCATTCACAATTCAAATTTTTTACTACTTCACCCAGGGTTTCTGCCAGAAATATTTTTGAGGGTATGCAGTTCTTCAAAATCAGCAAAAAAACCCATGAAATTAAAGAAAATGGCCCTTTTCTGTTCCTTTGAGGGTACTCACTGCGTACCCTCTGGCGGAAACACTGTCACCCCATGAACAAAAACTATTCTGTAGTTTATTATGGTACCAGATCTATCAGATGCCATATGTTTGCTGTTCAACTGTGTTCATGATGCAGTTTTCTTATTGCAGCATCTGAGGCTTACGACAAGCTGTGTCGGACACTGCTGAACACCAATGTCCTGAAGGCAGTGTCGAAGTTGAGTTCAGATGGCCAGACATCGGGTTTGGAAGGCTACCATAGCACAGTGCTCCACTTCGCCCCCAAGATGTTTCACTTCGGGTACAACGCAATGAAGAGCAGGCAAGTAAATTCTATGCAAATTCAGGATGCAAAATATAGACCAACTGTCCTATCACTACAATACAAAATTGTTATACATCAAGCCCCAAGGCAAGAGGGCTGCTGAATTGGAATGCATGAGGTAATTTGGTGTGAGTGGATGTTAATTGGTTTTTCTTCCAATCCTTGCAGATTGCAACTTGCTGCCCTTCATTTTAACGAAAATGCAGGAAGAGGCCACGCCAAAAATCGAGATGGGTCATATCGCTATAATGTTCGCTTCCCTAAGAACAGATTCGGTGAATGTATGGTGGTGCCAGTGTTGAAACAGCAGACATTCGGTAGGTGTCCTGGAGTAAACCTATTCTAAGACGACTCGTGTTTAATTGTCGGTTTACAAAATTTGCATAAATGTCAGTGTTTGATTCATCAGGCAATCAGACTATGTAAATCATTTCAGGATATGTGAAGCAATTTGCAGAAGAAGTGAGACGATTAGTCCAGACAGGAAGAGCACACACGATCCCTGATGCTGAGCCACCAAGCCTTTGTTCAGCATTCGCTCGCCCAAAAAAGGCTGATGCTGTTGCTGCTCGCCAGGCCCTTGCACGACGCTACAAGAACATGAAACAACTGCCTTGAAGCTGACCTCGTGCGGAACTGGAACAAGTGCACTATTGGGACAGTGCTCAAACATACTGTAAACCGTGAAATTTTCGCGTGCGTTTTATTTTCGCGTTCAAGGGTCAAAACGCGAACATAAATCGCGTGAAAATTACTCTTCTTATTATTCTTTCGAAGCTGAAGGGTTCCAATCGCGAATATTTATTCTTCGTGAATTCGTAGATCACCAAAATCGCGAACATTTAGCGTCGCGAAAATATCACGGTTTACAGTAATATACAGATTCTAGAGAACAGTGTACTACTTGTAGGCCCACAGTTTATGAAAGAAAAACTGGAAGAAACATGTAAATATCAAATAGTATTGTTCTGTAATTAGTGTAAATATGTACAAATACTTCTTTTCAAATATCACATTTTTATCACAATTTCTGTTGTTGTGTTCTTCATGACTCGCATTTGATCAAAATGACAAGACAAGGAAAGTCCTCCTGACAATATGCAAAGTGTCACTAGTTCTCCACATGAGCGAATCCTCGGAATACTGCGTCCTCCTCCAAACCAGGTGGTGGAAACATTGCCTTTATATTGCATACAGCACATGCTGGAATGACTACACGTATGTCCTTGCCAAGGTATCCGTGACACCAACGAACAAACTGTCTATAGCCTACATGTCTATACTTTTTATGGTCCGGTCCATTGTATGCCTGCCTGCCATACTGTTGGCGGTACTGCAACCAGGCAGTCTGCAGAACATACTCGTTCAGGCATACAGGGTCAAACCCAGGGTGATCTGTGATGCAAGCTACAGGAGGATTAGTGGTCTCGGTTTTCTCCCTCACAGCTTCCACTTGTTGGCAGCAAACACACTCCTCCCTCGTTGGCATCACCTGGCAGTGTCCACAGGTACACCTGAAATGAAATGAAAAATGTCTGAAAATACTCATTTATAATGATATACATTGTAGGCCTATGTACTGTAGGCCAATGCATCAATGTACAGATGTAGCAGTGTAGTAAGCAGGTAAGGGTAGGCTGCATGCACGCAGCCGCAAAAATAACCCATGCCGAGAGGACAATTCCATCAGAATGCCATGACCTGCAAGCCGTAGTTGGGAGGCTATGCACCAAAAAGAGAAAATACAGCAGCTTTTAGCCAACTTACCAGTTTTCTAAAACGGAATGATCTACTTCTTCCACTTGGATTTCCATTTCCTCTCCTCGACCTCCGTCGTCAGCTGGCACTGGCACTGCCGCCTCGGGTTCGAACTGGTATGGTTGAATAAATACCTCATCCCCTGCTGCGTTGATGATGCTATTATCTTCTTCATCGCCAGATCTTTCATCAAATACAATAGATTCCCCCTCGTCTGAATCGGAACTGTAGAAATCTGAAGATTCTGTGTCACTCATTGTGTGCTGTTCCACTTCTCTCACATCGGCCATTGTTTATGCACAATACACAGCATGCATTAGTGCACAGACCGTGCACAAGCTCTACCTGTAGTGACGTCACGGACAATGGATCGTGGGATGGCTCATTCTGCTGAGTTGGACTGATTGTTTTCGGAAAGGTTCGGTCGGGGGTGAATAAAATCACGTTTTTGGCAAAGTTGGCATGCTTTATTCGATTCAATTAATACATATAAGACATTTATAGGTTAAAAGGGATAACAACATGGGAGTGAATCCCCGTGGTTTTTTGTGGATAAATTAGGACTTTAAGCTTATTCCACAGTGTAGCGTTATTCCACGGTATTTGTGTGCAAAGCCTGCAGGAAATCTATTATTAGATGATTTGGACCCTTTATGCAAATTAAGTCACAATAGAGTTATACCTGCCAAACAGTCAACACGTGCTCCCAAAGAGGCTGACAGAGAAAATAGCTTATTCCACGGTTTAATGTTATTCCGGTATTGGAGTCTTTTCTTGCAATCAGACTGGTTTCATAAAATACAATGCATGTCATAATTGGTGATCCTTATCAGGGCTCGGATTTTCGAAAGTCCCACTATCTCTATAATGGCGTTAGGTCTTCTTGGCGTTATCTCCTTCAAGCACTAATCCAAAATCATCGCCACGTTAGGTTTACAGTACTTTTGAACAACCACGCCAATTGTCGCAATTATTTCAATTATTCAGTCATTTGGAGTCAGCAGCCCTTCAACAGAATACAATTTGATGATGCACAGTGCTTCATTCTGCATTCTGCATTACTCTACTCCTTAAACATACCCCTTGGTAGGTTTAACCCCTTGCGTGCGGATGGCGTATATATACGTCCTTGGCCTGTAGCACACACCCTTGTGCATTCAAACTGACCTAGAATCGTAACCAGTGGACCGATTGATATTCTGCTTGCAGATTTTTTAA
>NMRB01001428.1:90763-107653 GCA_002633025.1 Notospermus geniculatus
CAGGGCTTTCATTAATTTCTGATGTCAGGGTGTCATTGACTTCCACCGTTTTTTCCCAATGCGTCAATGACTCCCATCCCTGGAGGCCAATGCATCACCTGACTCCCTCATTTTGTGGTCAATGCGTATTGCCTTATTCACCATTATATATAGTCTGATCTTTTTTCCTTTTTTGACATGACGACTTGTCTGTGTTTGTATCGAAAACTTCAAATAAAACACTGGTTTTCTCTTGCTTGTTGGTACCTTACATCATAAATCAATGAGTCTTCTCGCGAGGGACAGGCCGGGGAACAATGTTCACAGATTTAAATAGAGTAAGCTGCCACGCCATACAGAACAGACAGAAAGCCACGTGCTATGATAAAAGTCACGAAAATGAATGGTGACGTCAGCGGTGTTGCCGCCTGGTGCTGAGTCATTGTGTGATCAGTGTATTGTGTGGAGAGATGAACGCGATCATCAACAGAAAGTCAGGCGGCTGTGCGCTATCATTTGGCTATAATACTAAGACGGAAACATCTTCCCGCCGCCGGGGTTGGGCGTTTCAGCAATACGGCCAGGAGCGGGATGCTGATGCGTATTTCGACGATCATATAATAATTTTAGAGCGTATTTGACTTCTTTGAATTGCAAGGCAATGCGTATTTGACGAACACTGCTATTCCTTTCGTGCGTAAATTGAGATTTCAGTGCGTAAAATACGTCCATACGCACGCTATTGAAAGCCCTGGTTAAGAAACCATACGTTAACGCTAACGCTAACGTTATTGACATTATTTTGACGTCACATCGAATGAATCTGTTGTATTTCTTCGGGGAGTGACGTCATTTTGACGTAATTAGCGTTAGTGTTAACGTATGGTTTCTTAAACTCACTATTAAGGGATTTCTAAACGTACCCAAATCTCAAATCTTACAACAATTACCGGTAGAACTCCCTGTAAACAAAATGGGTGGCGGGAGTCCATTCTGTGTGCACCATAGAGTGCACCCCCCACCCCCATACACACATCAGTCCAAACTATAGAAGTTCCAATTGTTGTTAGACATGGGATTTGGGGTACTTTTAGTAAGTCACCTTTTAGGGTAACGTTATCAGACTGCGCAAGCAGGCAAAACTGGCTAACTGCGGTGATTAATGAACCTGGGATTGAAGTTAATCAGTTCATATGGCACCGTGGGTTTTTGTCATTTCATCGCATTTCCCTAAAAATAGGTTTAAAAATAGATTATGACTTCAATTTTTCAAAAACGTTTGTTGACGACGGTTGAAATAGCCNTTATGACTTCAATTTTTCAAATAGCCGATAGTTGGCAGCCATCTTGGAAATCAACATGGCGGTCAGTTGGCATTAGTATTGATGAGATAATCCAGATTTGCTGACCCAATGAACCTTGGTATAAGTGCTTAAATGCTGCTTTTTTTCATTTTTCTTCAAAATGTAGGTAAAATATGTGAATTTGCGGCCATTTTGAAACATGATAATAAAGTACTTCCGGTTAAGATATTGAAGATTTTATTTTTGCATTCAACTCCCCTATCCTAACTTCACATTAGCTGATGATTTCATTGCTGAACTCCTTGCAGAGGATTAGATATAAGGCTCCAAAGATTGGTAGGTAAAAACGGGCCTTTGGGGGTATGGTACACTCTACCCCCTACCCCAGCCAAGTCTTAGAAAATATTCGAATGGTTAATGTATCATTGAGAACACGGATGCATAAGTACACTCTGGTAAAAATATGAAAAAAAATGGGCCACAGGTTTTTGATGTAGAGTCTCTCAAAGTTTATTGTTGAAAATACATGAAATGTGGTGCCGAAAATGGCATATTTTCTTTTTGGTAATTAAGTAATTAACTAATTAACAGACTTAACTAATATTTTGGATTTTTTTCATTTCTTGGTAGATGGAAACTACCCACCAAATTTCGACGAATTCTAAATTTTTCACTTTATCACTTTTTGCATGGTCCTCTCGTGAACACACTCTTAATAAATTATCTGACATGTATCTCGATTCACCAAGGATTTTAGGCCTGACATGTAGAATATTGAAGTTAATATTATTAAATAACCTCTTCCCAGTCTATTCACTATATTTCAGGTCGACCTGGTTGCCGAAGTACCCCAGATTGCTGATGCTGCTGTTGCTAAAGAGGGGTGCAAGGAAGTGTCTTATATAACGCACAGCGCCGTCTGGTCATCATCGCTGACACTACGATAACCAAGAGTGCCCGCCGGGCAATATTTTTCGCATGTCTCCCTTTAAAATCGTTCATAGAAATCCCGCTGCAATACTTATACATGACTTGTATTACAAATCCAAGTGTCCATGTACAGCTAACTTTTTCCTCGCCGGTTTTAGACCCTATAAATGTGTTTCCAATAGACAGAAATATGGCACCTCTCGGTCTGGTAGGCCTGTTTAGAATATGAGTTAATTTGTTGCAAAAACGGCATTTTCGGTGATTTTGATGGATTCGGCACAAAATTTGACATATACGTCATTTCTATATTAGAGCGGTATAATACAATGTTTAAAATATATCTGACTGAGAGGTGCCATATTTCTATCTATTGATAATACATTTATAGGGCCTATAGTACGTTTAAATCATCTGGAGCTCGATGGGAGGACCTTTGGTTGTCAGGGAGACCTTGGTATTGTTAGTGAAGTTTGGCTATTGAAATGCGTTTTATTGACGTGACGCTTCCAGCCAATCCCATGCCTATGCCTGTGTTCAATTTCGAATCAAGGCCTGGCTGCACGTTCTATTTCGAACCAAGGTTCAGCTGGTTAGAAAACAATGTGTGTTGGACCGTTTAGAGTAAACCCTAAGTCCACTGTTGTCCGGTTACTAGGGGTTGATTGACATACGCCCATCTAGCTCCAGATGACTTAAACAGACTATAAAACCGGCAAGAAAAAAGTTAGCTTTATACATGTTATATGGACACTTGAATTTGTAATACAAACCTGTATTTTAGTATTGCAGTGGGATTCCAATGAACGATTTTAATAATCTTAATTAGGGGTATAAAGCTACTGAATTTAAATGTCCATCACGTGATTTCGGACACCTCAGACATCAGACTGACCACAAATACATGTTGGTCACTAAATTGGTACTCAAAATCGGTCTTGCTCATGGACTAAAAAGTGGAAGAAGTTTTCTTTCAATACGCTATGCTACTGTAAGGATCAAATCTTTTATTTTACAGATAGTTATTGTTTCTTCAATTGTTGTTCGAAATACATGTACACAGAAAGACAAAGATACAAAAACCATTAGTTTCGTGTGTGCATAGTATAGTTGTATAAAATAAGGAAGAATGCTGCTTCTTGTATGGACGTTTCTTGTCGTCACGGCCGTGGCATACAAGGTGTTGTACTGGCCTCTCGATAAATTTTCGCCATGTCTCAATACAGTCGGTCCGCGCACGCCACTTGTGGGCATGGATCGGTCTCTCTTGACAAGTGGCCCATCAGGACTTAACGCAGATGCACTCGATTTCAGGAGCAAGATTCAACATCATTATGAATCGTTTAGAAGCGAGTTTCCTATAGAAAATGGATTTACTATCGCTTTCAAAATCAGATGTGATACAAGTAATGTACCAGGTGCATCCTTTTTTCTCTCGACCCTAAAACAGCGACGCAAGGGTGACAAGAATCCAAGATTTCTAGCGGCCGTCCACACCAGAATAAGCGTAGAGCGAGTGTGCATTGCTCAATGTCGAAGTATAAAAAAGAACAGACCTACTAACATGCCTAAGGAAGATGAATATATCTATAAGAAGACATTTCGTTGAAGACAGTGGTATGACTTCACTTTTAGATTTATTATGCCACCAAGCCCTTGGGAATATCACCCACCAGTTTTTTCATTCAGTGTTGACGGGCGACCGGTGTTGAAGGTCAAGTTTCGAAGAGCCTGGAGAACCGGACGTACATTTGCCAACAACAAGACAGTGTTATGGTTCGGCAAGGGGAAACCGATTACAACCATTAGCATCGCCAAGTTACTTTTTATTGCCCACGAACCTGGTGCACTGTTGCCCTTGGTCGAAGAATACAGTGGATTAAGGGAAGGTGGGTGACGAACCCTTTATGCAAGTATCAATTCGTATCTTGTACCCACCCTCTCAAGGATCGACAAGATTCGACGTCGAATCGTGGCGTTGCCTGAGGGTAATTTTCTCCTTGAGTGGTGAAGCTTGAGTGATGACAGGTGTGACAGGAATCAATGTGCTAGGAATGCAAGCCCGCCAAACATTAGCCCGCTGTTGTAAGGTTATATCCGAATGGTCATTGTCTCCATAGCCATGTATTCTAATCCCTCGCTGAACAATAGGACCGGACTTTGATTCCAGGGGGACTTTGATCCCTGTCACACCGGCATCAAAGTCTTGGGAGGGACTTGCAAACTCCCAGACTATAACTTGTCAAAGGATTTGCGCGGACTTGGCGAAGAAACGTTGATGGAGTGTCGAAGCAAACTTACGCCGGGAACTTGATCATAATACCATCAGGCTTGTCTGGGGAGAGTCTTGATGAGGCATGTTCGTCTATAGGAGCTGTCAGTGAGTTGCCCAATAGGCGTCACTACGGCCCAATCCAATGCATAAAGCGGATCATTCGTTCTTGATTGAGCACCAATCAAGAGAAGTTTCTTTTGCATTGGTCCGCTAGAACTTTGCTGCCATCTTTTGGCAATAAGCGCGACTGACTGCTCCTGTTAGAAGTGTCATTCAAATGCATAGAGCCAAACTTCCAAATCATGCGGCAACTGGAATTTTGAAAATGTCTTGGAAATTTGACTTTCAATTTATTGATCTTAAATTATTATTTCGTGGTCCCCTAATAATTGTAATTACAGAATACTACAAGAGGTAAATTGGGCACTGAACAAGAAAGCGTGCCTTTGCATCTAGTTAACCCAACTGGCTCCAGTGGCACCTTAGACCTCTCACAGATGACCCAAAACCTGTCACATAGGTATTGTAGCGTTTTTCGTCTGCTTTTCTAAATATAGAATCTCTCGGAGGGCACGCTACAAAGTAGGGTTCGATATACTACTATGAACAACTAAGTCTCATATAAAAATCATAATAAATTTATTGAAACATCTCCGAATAATTGTACAAGTGGTAGCATGAGTGAAGAATTCGTTTGACATCACGTGTTTGATGTAATAATGACGTTATGTATCCATATGATAATCCATGCCAGGCTGAGATCCCCTTTAAGTTTCATGTAGACTAATACACTACACGATGTACAATGTGTATACTGCATGTACTGCGTGACACACACGCGCATGCATCACTGCTGACGTCATCATAGCTGATCGGGACCACGGGANACAAGGTTGATTAAAGTTGATCACTGATAGACATTGACAAAATTTAAATGATGGTCAGATTCGTCACAGTATTCATATGAAAGAGTTCAGAAGGAGTCTCCTAATGAATTCCCTTGTGCTGGGGTTTGGGTGGACTGTGGTATTTCTGTCCCTTTTCCGAGCTGTGTAAGCTGGCACGCCAGTGGTTAATAAGTTAAATTGTCTCAAGAGGAAGAGGGGTCAAAGCTTGTGGGACTCGTTGACACTTCATGGTGAAAATGAGTCTATACGTCTTGACCAATCCAGGCAAAGTGGTGATGACATGACTACCCTTCTTCAAAATTTCGTGAACTGAGGTCGATGGTTTACCCTTACAAATTGTTGCCAAGGTGATAAGGTGTCGAACCATTGGGGGAGGGGTACAAGATACGAATTGATACATGCATTACTTTGGCAAGGTACAAAAGTTACAAGCAGGTTGCCTGCGCCAAATCCATGAAAGGGTAAATGTCGTCCTGGGTATATACAAGGGTTACCCAGGATCTCAATCTTCACTAAAACAATACCCAGCATCGTGGTATGACACCTGGATTCAAGGTTGTCTCGCCCGTGGTCACGTGACAGCCTGAAGAATGTCAAGAACAGCTACACTCAACAAATACTGCCGCGCAAGACCATGAGATTCCACGGGATTTCTAAATAGGACTCGTTCCTAGGCACTGATTGCGGATGCTGGGTGATGTTTGGCTACCGAAACTACACCCAGGGTATTGTTTTAGTGAAGACTGAGATCCTGGGTAATCTTTGTATACCCAGGACGACATTTACCATGTTTACCCTTTCAGCGCATCTTGGCTACCAAGGGTTGTGACATCGCTCCGCCCTCCGACTACGCTCGCACAAACCCTTGGCATCTTTCGCAGTCGTCACCTGTATTTCACAGGCTGTTCTGTTAGTACTTTCGCATTTAGTCTGTTTATTTCAAATAGATATGTCATTTTATAGTGTTTATTGACTTTCTTATCATTTCGGAATTGCTACTTCTCCTTATTTTTAACCACTAACTGGAAGAAATCCCCTATACCAGTAAATCCCCCGTACGACTGATCGATGGAAGAGCTAATGAAATTCACGGCTTGGCAAGTACCTACCCGGTACACGTGGGCTGACAATGTTAGCGCCGACTGGTACAATTCACTTGCTGTTTCCCATTTTTGTAAACACGAGTACATTGTTTCCATCAATAAAAGTATTCCTTGCCTGTCGTTGCAGCGGATTCAAGCTCTGAATCCGGAAAATTAGGCCTTGAAATCGCGAATCGCTCGCTGTCATTCTGCAGCATTCGCCATGTTGTTTTCTGTTACCTCGTTCCCAGTTGCTACGCAAGTAGATTGCCCTACTGAAGAGTTTAGTTGGTATCATGCCAAAACCTGAAGGCGAGGTTAACGGGCAAATCTCAGGCGGGCTCTGATTGGTACATTGATTTCCCGATGTGGGTCAAATACAGAAATTCATGCGAAAGCTTCCAGGGGTAGTGGCGTAGTCTTTATGACGTAGCCAATACATGTGGAGTTCCAGGATGTTTCAGCGTAGCTGACACCATGATATGAGCAGATCTGACACCCGCTGTTTATGCTGACTGAATCTAGACAGGAAAGGCGGGATCACTCCTAACTTCAGCCATTGCAGTGGTTTTGAGGCGATTTTACTCGCGATGCCGATATTCAGAATCGTTTTTTCCAGAATCACGACTCTGAATATCTGCTCCGAGTTAAATTTATTGCTTCGTAATATCTTCTTGATTGACTTGGTTCTGCACCTATTTCGATAGGTCCATCGGCACTTGGGCAAGTCCATGATCCATGTGACCTGCGGATCATTGGGTCATATGAATAAAGACTAGTAAATTCTTTTACTTGGATTTTGCAGTACAAATGCACTACGCTATGCTGTACAAATTTGAAGTAAAAGCATTTGCTGGCTTTTATTCATATCACCCAATGTGTATCTAACCCGGCAGTGACTCACCTGGACTGACATTGGAAAGGAGAGTATTACTGTAGGCCTATACAGGCTCATCCACAGGCACATCAAGCGGCATTTCGTCTGTCACATCTAACACATCCAAAATAACATCACGCGTCTTCATTCTGTGCTGGTCCTAAATCCACAGTCAAGTGAAGGCCAATCTGAATATTACTTGGAATTTCCTTTCCACGAAAAATGACTCCTCGTAGCGAAGACAATACTCCTTTCCAGCCAATGTAAATTTAATTTCAGGAAAAACGTTCGAAGCTTTGTTTTACAATCACGTGCCAAACTCATCGATAGTGGGATTCTACCCAGGACTGTCTCCCCTCCAGTGTTCAATTCTTTGCGTCATGACGTCAGAATGCATCTCATTTAAATCCAATATGGCGTCTCTATTCGCTAACGATGGACACGATGGATGCGTTTTGACGAAATTCGATAGTAAATATCGCAATATTTCTGTTGATGAACGAAACAATAGCAGAGAAAAGATTTATTTAGTGAAGCATTGGGATTGTTTTCTATAGAAGATAGCCTAGCGTTATCATTTTCACCTATGATTTTCGGTTAACACGACAGGAGCTCGCCAAAATGTAGACTTTCCTGACTCCAAGATAAACTCGAGACATACTTGAAAGAGGTTCCACCGACTGTCATTGGGTCATATGACAAAAGACTAGCATATGCTTTTACTTCAGATTTGTACAGTATTGTCTAGGGCATTTTTAATGTATTGCAAAATTCATGTAAAAGCATTTACTAACCTGTATTCATATGACCCATTAGCCTTTCTGCGCGTAGAACTTCCGGACTTAGGCATATAATTGGACATGGATTGGATCTTCCAATTCGTTAGGTAATGGTCGTTTTGCTACGGATATGCCTACACCTTTTCCTTGCATAATGAGCAACGCTGCAGACCTGTGCGATTTTTTCCTACGCGGCCAGTGCTTAGTTGCCTGGGTTTAAAATCGCACATGTGTCAATCGGATTCGTAGCTGCCACACGATTGAATGAATCACAACGACACCAGTAAATTCACATCAACCTCAACAGTCTACACCATCACGCTAGGCCGTGAAATCACGCTACAGCGTGAAAACCTTCTGTGGAAACCAANGAATATTCAACACTTGGTCGGTACGAAATACGGAAGAGCACGTGGAAGATCGAACTTGGCTAACCGAACAAAATCACTGCAAAAGTCCCTCTGTAACTTTGTTCCCCCTACAGATCCATGGGATCCGAAAGCTAGATTCTACTCAGAAACAAATGTGCTTCAAGATGGCATAGGTGCGATCACCAACAAATCCCTAATAAAAAATCACTTTTTTTGATCAAAATTCAAACTTTCACCAAAAAATCAGTTCAAAGGACAGCAAGATAATTTTGGTGTAAGAAGGTGCCAAAGCAATTGTTATCAATGGAAATAAAAAGAAAAATTGTGCCTCGCTGCTATATTAGGAAATATTGAATTTAGTAGCTGTCTATTTACTTTTGACTAAGGGTGTACAGTCACGCATTACCGTGATGGTGTAGACTGCTCAAGAATCGTTCCAAACGTGCAAGACTAATGCCTTCAACGGGACCAGTAAATTCTTTGGTTCACACTACGGGTTTGTTAAATAAGACAAATGATGTAGGCCTACCTGACCTTATCATGTGGACAATTAGTAGCACTAGCAGAAGCATGCTTGCCCAGACCTGGCCGTCCCAACGCTTTACACAGAGGACGGAATCGTTTATTCTTCGTCAATCTTTTGAGTGATCCGAAAGCAACCAGTCGAAAGCAACCAGTCGTAGGCCGTTTTTCATTGCCCACCGTGCAATCTGTATCTAGGGCAGTAGTTTTCACTACAACTATCATAGATCAGAATGCCCGCTGATACATAATGCCCTGTGTCGGATTTCATGTCTTCGCCGATCGTATTCAAGCGGACCCCCTCGTCCATTTTAACGACAAAATAAAGAAAAATTCGGTTCGCCGCCAGCCGTCCCCAGTGGGTGTGTGGGTTCAGGCCTGTGTACTAATGACTTTCTTTCCTTTCAGATTTCGACTCCCTTGGCCGTAGGTTCGAATCATCCCGTAGACCGAACACTGTCCTGATCGAAAATACTAGGACAGACGCAAGCAAATGCATAAAACCATCATGGCGCCCGCTGGTCTATATTTAGTCTATATTTAGCTCGTAGGCAAAATAGCAATTGTATCACCGTTCACTGCCCGTTTCGGGCATTTAGCTTGCATGGGTTTTTGGCAGCAGTAAGCTGTTTGCCTTCTTTCATTCACCTGAGCTAAAGCCAACTTTGATCTCAAGCAAAAATCTATGTTTTCCTGAAATTTACTCATGATTACGAGATCATTATGATCATGATCATGCCCAAGTTGTGGGAGCCGCCATCTTGTCAAAATGTAAACATGACCCAATTTTGCTATTGGAGCTTGTAGAATGACGTCACTCTCGTCGGAATTCCGCCGTAAGATCATTTGATTTCGCCGATCTTCGAATGCAAGCTGCCCAGAAGACCGGGTACCAGTCTAATCATCCCGAACTTTTATCTGACACCAATTACAACCTCATTCATCATCCCATTAGTGCTGAGAAAGCAGTCTAAACATCCAACCACAGAGATGTGTACGGGGCCCCATTAAGCCTTTGACCTTGACCCAGATGTGTGTGGAGGTCGCCCCATATGGGTTTTAATAACCATTGTTTATTTGAAATAGTTATAAGTTATAAACGTTAACATACCATACATGTATCATATTAACTACATGTACTAATTTCATCTCTTCCAACAGCAACCAATATACATTTGTTTATTGTTTATTGTCTTCAACTACATTCCCTCTTTTTTTGTTTGAAATTTTGTTCTCAGCTTTAATTTTTTGGGCTGTTTGCTTCAATTTTCTTCCCTCTGAAGGATTTCAACGATAAATATACATGTACAGTCTTGTTCGTATTAATATCAACACCGATTATCTTAAAATATCTCATAAACCACCAAACATGCCAAAGCAATTTAAATGCGGTTTTCTGCATAAGGTCAGAAATCTTGTTTACTACAAGTGGGCATCAATGTTTTTGCACAAGATTCACTTCTTCATTGCGTAACCTGTCATTGAAAAAAAGGTCCGAAACAAACTTTTTTGTTGCTGGATTTTTCACCAAAATTCCTTTGCTGGAATGAAGTTATGCCAAAATAAAGGTGATTTAGGAAGTTTCTGTCAAAAACTGGTTGTTTAGTTTTTGAGAAATTGACGTTTTGGTAAAGCTACATCAACACCACTTGTCTTCCACTGCCAACAACTTATGAGACGGCCCCTACATAATAATGCAAACCATACTTCATGTCCCTTGTGTAGGCCGTCTGTGCATACAAAGTGCATAGATCTATAGGACAGCGCTGAGTCCTATTCATTTGGCAAAAATTGTTACATAATAATTTTTCAAGTGTGTGGCAGGCTTTAGTGACTAATTCATGCACTGGTTAACTTCACACAAAGATGACAAAGGCTACTACGGGGGCCTAAGTTCTTTCTCAATGCCTGTTACTTTTTACAATACAATGTCATGAATAACCAGTACATTTATCTATGCCTATACAGTGATCCATGCATGGTGTATGGTTTGCATTATTATGTAGGGGCCGTCTCATACGTTGTTGGTAGTGGAACACAAGCGGTGTTGATATAGCTTTACAAAAACGTCAATTGCTCAAAAACTAAACGACCGATTTTGACAGTAACTTGCTAAATCACCTTTATTTTGGCATAACTTCATTCTAGCAAAGGAATTTTGGTGAAAAATCCAGAAACAAAAAAGTTTTTTGGACCTTTTTTTTCAATGAGAGATTACGCAATGAAGATGTGAATCTTGTGCAAAAACATTGACGCCCACTTGTAGTCAACAGGATTTCGGACCTTATGCAGAAAGCCGCAGTTCAATTGGTTTGGTGGATTATGAGATATTTGAGATAATGGCGGTGCTGATATTAATACGAACAAGACTGTACATTGTTCTGATTGCGAACATTCTTTTCAATTCCAACGTTGGTTCAAAAAGGCACCTACCCAGAAATTACGACATGATATTCTAAACCAACACAATCAGGGACCTGACGTGGAAGTTGTAAATCCTAACCTTAACCACCCCAGAGTGTCCAGCCTATCCCTACCCTTTGGGGATCAAAACCTGCCTGTTTAATAGGTGGGTAAATAATCCACCAGGAGCTCGGCTTAGGGTTAGAGTGACGGTGGAAACTCTAGGGTTGTCTGGTGTGAATGATAGGGTTTACAAACTTAGCGTGAGGTCCCTCTGCCAACGCGTTAATCCCTTGCGTAGATTCGAACACAAAGTAAAACAAATGCTGTGAGCGAGACAAATCCCAAACCTTCTACATCCTTGGCTGAACCAGTGCGATCTACCCTCCACTGCTTCACAGTGCTTTTATAGTAAAGAGAAGGATTCGTCCGACGGATTTGAATAAGGGGCTGAACCAAGAGGGCCACAAATGCATTCTTGTACTTACCAATTTATTGGTAATCGAAAATTTGTTCCATCCTGAATGTTCGTCTCATCTCACATCGTATAAGAGGAGTGTTGTAGCACCTGCCATCTATAAAAAGGCATATACTCATAAGATATTCTTGACAATCGGGTTAATGATAAGAACCAGTAGTCTTGAACGTTAGTTGGGTTGTTGATATTTTTGGTGACTGGGAGGGGAATGTGGATGGTAGTCAGCTGCCCCTGCATTCAGAGAGACTAATGAATACTAAGTAGTCTCTCTGAATGCAGGACTGTTGACAGGGATCTGTGGTATAAGTATTTATTAGCAAGTAGGGTTATGCAGTTATGTAGGAAAATGGAAGGGCTGGGGGCAATATTCCTCCTGCGACTTAAAAATGTTCAGCAAAAAAAATACAACAGAGAAACAGACGCGTGAAAAAGTAGCCCCTCGCAAGGCTCGAACCCGTGATTCATAGCCGCAGGCTCTACCGATGCGCCATCGGGCCATATGCTGTTCGGTGTTGAATAAATGTTGTATAATATATTTCAGCTACTCAACATATCTATGATAATTAGAAATGACGTCACAACTCAGAAAAATCGTACCAAAATCATGTTTGACAACATCCACAGAGCAAGTCCCAGACCAGCTGTCTGTACCAGACCAGCTGAGGACTGGGGGAGTCACATGTATCACGACAATCATATCACCTTGTATAGTTTGGGCTGAGGTCGGCCTTGAGCCCAAGAAAAGCTGAAGTTTGACTTTTCTCAATGCTTCGAGCAAAGAGAAAGTCTTACTTTAAATGAAAGTCTGAGTGAAGTCCGACCCATTGCCCAAGCATACGGCCCTTGATCTGGGCCCAGTTTCACAAAGAATCTTAAGTCTAAAGTTTGACTTCAGTCATCATGTGACCAGGTTTCAGCAAATCAGATGGCTTCATTTCAGACTTAAGTTTTTTCTTAGACTTAAGATTCTTTGTGCAACTGGGCCCTGGTCTTGCATATATAACAGCTCACTAAAAAAGCTGGAGAATTAACCCTTGCAGTTCTGAAAATGCCCACACTGATTGGCTTTCCCACGATGTGTCAGTTGAGAAAGAATGGAGAGATGGATTTTGAAAGAGGGTGTGAATTATTCAGAGCTGTTTGCAGGAAAAAATTTTCGCAAGGAGCTGCATGAAAAACCAAATTATTACATAAATGTGGATCGTCTGGGCAGATTTTCCTGCAAATTTTCCCACCTTCCCTATTAAATCCAACAAGGCATACTGCACGTCCAGTTTTCCTGCACCAAAAGATCGTCGATGACCAATGCGGCTATGAAGTGAGATACGTTATTTATTTACCGGTATTAGGGAGGTTGAGATCAGCGACTAATCACGGATCCTTATTATTATTATTATTTAGTGATAAACCCGAAACTGGGGAGAATAAAATACAATACATTAAAACAACCACTAATACATACACCAATAATACATGATACAGTATATATCTATATTATAATTGACGGTGGCACTTTAAGTTCGACCGCCAACTCCTCCGTGGTTTCTGATCGAAATGGCACCATTTTCACACGGAATGTTGAGAATGACATGGAGTGGTCCTTAAGTGGGTGCCATTATATTTTTTTACCCCTTAGCGAATAAACTGCATGAAGAAACTTCCAATGATTTACAATGCCCACTAGCCTGGTTCCGCTGGCCACCGTTTAGATGGCGCTGCGTACGCAACGCCATCTAAACGGTGGCCGACGGAACCAGGCTACAGTGCCGACCAATATTTTTCTTCAACCATGCAGGGCGATTAGAAGACAGGAACTTGAACACATAAAACTGTTGTTATCTGTTTCCTATAGGCCTAAATTATTGCCCAATGAGTTGGCCCCCTCCAAACATATCCCCCCACGCAGACGCCCTGCAAAATGCCATCCTCTGGCCACATGCATCCTGTGAATATGTGCTCGCCACACGGGTACCGTGCTAGTATTAAAAATAAGCATGAATAATAAAATTACAATTGTTGCCCATAAAATATCAGTTTCAGAATTGCACAAGCAAGGAGGTCAATCTATGGGAGGGGGAGCCGGACGCGGTAATCATCCCGGCCGAGTAGATCCCACAGAGTATCCACAACGCCATCTGGCTCGTCCGGGGCAACCACCGCCCTCCAGGGTCCTCTTCCCATCGCAACTACCACATATTAGGGAAGCGAAAGGCCAGAATTGTGCAAAATAAGGGTTGGACGTTGCACAAAAAGATATACAATGGGGTACCTGGGAAACATTCTATCCCACCAGATGTCTCTAGTAGTATGTCCAGGTTAAATTCTATAGGCAAAATGTATACAGCCAACTTGTTTTTGCTGAATACTGAGAAAACGGTCCATTAAAACTACCAACATGCAGTGGAAAAGTTCGTTATAATTCTATACTTGAATACCTCAGTTGAAGGAGGTAGGTCCTGCTCATATGAGAATTGTAATAGGCTTAGACTTGGCAACACCTTTGTCGCACGGGAATCGGCCCTGGGGCGCCCTTTCAGGAGTAGGCTCCTCATCTGCTGTCTTCATCCGCCCTCTACATCATGCAATACGAAATGTTGTTTACACAGAGGTGCTTTAAACTAACTCCGCCAAAGGGCCACAGTGTACTTAGTACAGGTGTAAAGTTTTTCAGTGTTTCCGTGTGTCAGTGTTCCCCCTATTGTTCTGGAAACACTGGCAGATAGATGGACACGTTTCTCTGTGTGTCTCCATTGTCGAGTCGCGCCTTATTCCGTCAGACAATAGCAGGGGAACACTCACAGATGGGGAACGCTCAAAAACGTTACACCGGTAGGCCTACTGTGCACTCACCCATTCTCCATTCATCACCAATTGCCACAGGCCACTTCCCAGGGCAGTATTTAGTTTTTTTGTTCGGGGGNCTCGGGGGGGGGGGCAACTGCCCCATCCCCCATCCGCTAAATACGGCCCTGCTTCCCCCCACTCTCCAAGTCTAAGCCAATCCATTTGAACATCCTGTCTTTGTGATTTGTCAAAGGTCATTGCGAAGTATGGGCGAATGGGCCCGGATACTGCATGAAGTCCGAAATTTTAACGGTAGATCACTATCGGATGATATTAACGGGATTCTTCTACATACATAAACGTAGGCCTACGGAGGACATGGCATGGAGTGCGTAACGTAGGCTATTATTACTACGCCAGCCAATGCACGACATATACATGTAATTATCGTGGGCCATCAGTTCTCGCCTATTAGGCTTATATAACGTTCCCATTCATTTCTTCAACTTGCACGACGAAATTGTGTCAATATCAGATGAATCAGAAAGATCAGTGTCGGATGGGGNGGGGGGGGGGGGGGAAGTCGTCGTTCGTCCAAACCGTGTCCGTGGTAAAGCCCTATTTCTCTGTGCCAAAGTCCGCCGACAAAGCACTATACGCACCGTATTTTCAGCAATTCCTCCTCTCGAAAACCTTCCACTCTTCATCCTCTTGACATATATGCAGTGGCCGGCTGTCAAGCCTGGTGACACTGGTTTGGATTTCCCACCAGTCGCCCTGGTGACATAGAACGTCACGTCATGACGTCAATAGGCGAGCTCCGGTTCGAGGCAGTTGCTGCTGAGTTACTCAATGGTACGGCCGCGTTGGCAATAAATACGTCATTTAGTCGGAAATCGGCTCCTTCTCGCCTTATTCATTACATATAGACGGTGGAACATGCACTAAATACCACAGATTTTCCGCGCATAGCGAACAAAGATTCACACTTTCCCTTATATAGATTCCATATCAAATGATCTGGTATATCTTTAATTGGACTTAGAAAGTTTCGATTGTAACGCTGAATGTGCAGCTCATCGGAGTTCTGCTGAAGGGTTTCAGGATAGACTGGGGTTGAAGTGTGAAGACGGATGATAACATCAACCGTAGTTGATATCACACTATAAACACCATGCCAAACCTCAACCGTAGATATAATATCACACTATAAGTACGATGCCAGCTTTAACTTCCTTTGTTGACTCCTCGCTCGACGCAGGGTGTATCCCCATTTCGCCTACACCCATTTCGCCTACACCCATTTCGCCTATTTACCATTTCGCCTACACCCATTTCGCCTACACCCACTTCGCCTATTCTCCATTTCGCCTATTCCCCATTTCGCCTATTCTCCATTTGGCCTACTCACCATTTCGCCTACACCCATTTCGCCTATTCACCGTTTCACCTACACCCATTTCGCCTATTCACCATTTCGCCTACACCCATTTCGCCTACTCACCATTTCACCATAAATGTATGTTTTTTCAAAGCACTGAACAAACCCAGTAATTTTTTTGGCAACAAAAGTTGGATGAAAATCAATTTAAAAATTCATGCGAATCAATACTGTTGAATCAGTTTGTGAGCCCAAGGCCATGGTAGAGTCAGGCCTAACTATCTAATGATCTGGGATCTCAAGGGATCCCTAGTCTGAGGGTTTCTCTACTTAAGTATAAGAAAGCTCCTTTGACTGGTCTTTTCATTTTCAATTTGCAAGATGGAGGATCAGGCAGTAACATTTGTACCGACTAGCAAAGGGGAGAACACCCGATATAATCGGGACAATAAATTTCGATTAAACCGCCGTTCGAATGAAGGAAAGCGATATTGGAAGTGTTGTCTGGAAACATGTCGAGCAACAGCAGCGACAGATGAAAATAATACGTAATTGAGATCCCAGATGTCTGGGTGGAGGTGTTGTCAACAATAAAGAAGCTGGTCATCTACAGGTACACCTGGGGGAAGCCATGAAGCCATGTGAGCCTGGTGCATAGATACACATGCCCAAGGGATTCATGAATGGACCAATAAGTTCTTTTTTATTGATTGTCATCCACAATGTAATTAATGGGTCCAAATTAATGTTTAACACAAATAGATACCGGTAATTAGATAGTTAGGCCTGACTCTATACCAGGGCCTTGGGCTCACAAACT
>NMRB01001428.1:108041-124998 GCA_002633025.1 Notospermus geniculatus
TTCGTGCAGGGTGCCCAGATATATCTTCACACCAAATCACAACACTCTATGTCAAATAGCAATGAAATGTGCCACCAAACAGTGAATTTTGAACTTTGACCTCTGTGACCTTGAAAAGTAGGTCAAATCAAAAACCCGGGATTTATGTGATGCAGTCTCATCAGAGGAACCCACCATAAAAATTTCGTGGTTCTAGCTAACAGCGTTCAGGAGATATGGCCAAAAGAAGGTTTTCACAAAGCGCCCTCTACAGGTCAGAGTGTACAAGCAGCAGCGCTAAGTTTCGGTCCAGAGATAGTTTTTACCATAGGCTACCTGTACACCAAATTTCAAGTTTGTAACCCAAGCGGTTTAGAAACGTGCCACCCCTGTTAACGACAACGGACGACGACGACGACGGACGACACAACATGGGAGAAGCTTACCTCACAGAGGTGAGCTAAAAACCCAATAGTATGGTTGTATCAATACAAACGACCCATAAATTCATATCGAAATGAACGTCATCTCAGCTCCGCACATTTTAGCCTCAATGATAGATGACATTTCACTCAGGTCAACATATTACATCTCTCAAAATAATATTATGAGTACTCACAGTGATATTTCGTTGTCTCCAGATAAGAGCACAGTATGTCAGCTAGAAAATCTGACTGGAGACAGTCGTATGTCTACTTGAGATATCTGGTTCTTCTTACCGAGTTTCAGTGATCTCAACTTGAGATCCAAAAGTAACTTCTTTTACGGACAAGCGTTCAAGTGATTTTATCTCAAGTGGAGACGAATATTTCTTTGTGTGCAATAACGAAACTAGGATATAACGAAAAAAACTTCTAGTCTCCTGAGATTCGTTATAACGGGGTTGGACTGTAATTATGGATTTTTTTCGACTCGCAGCTGCAGTACCCATGTGATTAGGTTCAGTATCATGTCTTCTGAACAAACTCTCAAAATTTCTGCTTGATTTAATCAACCGTTCGAGAGTTATGGACTTTGGAGTATAAAAATGTCCGAGCAAACAAATGGCAGCCTTGGGGTCGGCCAGTACTGAAAGGGTTAACACTGACGTTAGGATTGAACACCAGACGTTAAACACTTTCACCGCTAACCTAGCGATTTTTCCAAGCGCTACTTTTGAGTTTCCGTGTTTAAAAAGCGTGCGGTTGTTGGCACTATCAATACCAGCTGCGAGATTTAACTCTCACATCCTTCGTTCTGCCAGGATTGAACACCCTCATCCGTCATAGGGTAAAATTATTGTAAAACAGTCACAGAAAACATTCGCGGCCTTTAAGACAGAACACCAATGTAAGAAACACGATATCCTGGGGGGGGGGGGGGGGGCTGTCACCTCTAGGGCATTCACTTCAGCCCGCTTATGGATATTTCAGAACACTCCAGAAACCGGGAGGGGGCAAAATTCATCTGTTCGGCGTCCACGACTCCGGGTCGTTCACTCACGAGTCCGACTATTGGTTTGACTCCGGTTGTAAACTGAATTGTGCCTTCCCGTGTTATGCCTCAAACCACGAAACATTTGGAATACCTCACGCCGAAATTGAGTCCCACTTAGACAGTAGAGGAGGAAGTTGACGGTGTTGTTTAGGTAAGCAAGAAGATTTGTTACTGCATATAATAAGTATATTTGAGCTGTATGTTTCCGGGTTGGCACTTGTAACTGTGACTGATACACGAAAAAGGTAGAGATTGGTAATGTCAATAAGATGAACACAACACTAACAGTTGTCAACATATACGTCATACTGGTCATTTGAGAAGACCGACCGTCTGATCGCCCTCCAGGATTCTGGAGTTTTTTACGTTTTACCTGTCCCCTCACAACCTTGTACAGTATGGAACAATTACAGAAAACGATGACGAGGAATGGCAAAAACGAATAGACCAGCAAGTCAATCCATTTCCACACACTCAACCAGAAGTGCGTGTACTCTGCCTTATTTTGGCAGCTCAGTTTGTTTTCTGTAAGATATAAGTGATCAATGATTGGCGAATTTAAGACAAACAGAAATATAAAAAGAGTAGCCAGACCTATACATGTCCCTCTCTTTGTACATATAACTCTTGCCTTTAGAGGAAAAGATACAGATATCCATCTTTCTACTGTCAAACAGGCGACATTCCAACTGGCGAAATGCAGAAAGAAATACGTGAGAAAGACATGGACTGGGCAGGAAATGTACGAGAGAAGTCGAATGTTGATGTGAAACGAAAAATAGAGCCACTGACGAAGCAGTCCTGTCCAAAGCACGGCAGTGTCAACTGAAGCAAGCGTGACAAGTAAAATCCTCGTGGATGCATTCCCAAACTTTCGTCTCAGCAAGACGAGGATTGTCAAAACATTAAATACTGTCCCAATTATTATTAGAAACGGAGATACCCATGTCCAAAGGAGTATCCGAAGTCGCCATTCCCAGAATTGCTTAAGATCTTCTTCCGGAGTTACGTAAGCAGCGTGAGTCGCCCTTGCGTCGACTCCTGCATCCAGTAGCGGAACAACCTCATTGGTATTGCTTGTCATCAACTCATCAGAATTCATTTTCATGTCCAGTGAATTTTAGACTGGTGTCAAGACAATTATTGAGTTTCCGCAATGTCCCGGTTAGCCCTACGACAACGTTTACAAAGATTCTTCCATCATGTCCATTGTTAAAGCCTATTTGAACAATAGGTAAGCGATCGCTAAACGTTGTCGTAGGACTAAGGGACCATTTCAAAAATCCCTTAAAGCCAAAGAAGTGTAATTTTTTTAACTTCTGTCTTGACCCCCTCCCCCCTCAGAAGTGAAATTTTGGCATCTAATTGGCTTCACTCATGGGTGGTATTACACAAGTCTTATTAAGATGTTGGGTAAGAAGAAAGGGAATAAACATCTTGTTGATTGAAAATACAGTTTAAATTGACTGACTTAAAGAACAGTACCCAATGCAGTCTTGGTATTATATGTAAGAGTTGACCTAACAACTTGGCACTGGCAGGCAGAGTTTTCACACATGTTCCAAAAAGGGGCACCTTCTTAGGCATCTTGCACAAAGTAGTCCTGTGTTTGAGGTTGAAACAATGCAAGTGAAACTGAGAACATACGCTTACCTATGACTCACGTGAGGCAACATAGGGATTGGCTTCGCTTCAGTTGCATTTATACAGGATCTGGGTCAGTGGGGGATTAACCCATTTCATCAGATGTGCCTATGTGAAAGCTAGCATATGAGTGGTTCCCTCCACCAGATCCCCCCATACCATAAATGAATGTATTTTTTTTTTCATTATTTTTCTATTTTGAAGAAAGATGTAATTGTATTTTTTTAGAAATTCCTTGAAGCTAATTTTTCTTCAAGAAGTGAAATAATGACCATGAAGTTAGCCACCACCTAGTGAAAAAAATTACACACCTTTGGCTTCACGGTATTTTTGAGACGGTCCCTAACCAGACAGTTGCGGAAACCTATTATTACAACATGTGTCCTTTTTGTCAGCCCAACTCGAATTTGCCGAAGCAGCAGTTTGAAAATCCAGCTGATAAATTGCGGCGAAGTGCATGACGTGTACAGTCATTGACATAATTTTATCTCCACCTGACATCTTGAATATTTCAAATACTACTGGGCCAATTTTAACACGGTTTATTGCACATGAAAGTATATATCTTGTTGGTAATATGTCTGCAACAAAATTTTGGGTATTCGGAAATATCGTTGTTATGTAATAGCTCATCAGGAAAAAAACGCTAAAAATCAACATTGTTATTACGTAATTTTTTTTGTGATTTTTTGTTGCAGTTCTGATAGAGTGGAACTTTCTAAGAATTCGGGGCTTTGTTTCATCAAAATATGTTGTGTGGTTGGTGAGATTTATGAGATTATCAAAATTTCGATAATTTGAAAATTTCCAATTTTTCACAAAAATTTGATATCAGTGGACAGAGCTCACTTCAAAACGTAGAAGTATGAGGTTTTGGAACGTTTAGCCTAAACCTGTAAGAAGTTATGCATATTTTTAAAAATATCAACATTTCTCAAATTCTCAAAATTTTGATAATCGCAGATATCTCAGCAACCACTCAACATATTTTGATGAAAGAAAGCCCCAAATATTTATTTAGAAAGTTCCACTCTATCAAAACTGGAACAAAACTCCAAAAACATTAGGTAATAAAACATTTGATTTTTAGTGTTTTTTTCTGATGAGCTATTACATAATAACGATATTTCTGAATATCCAAACTTTTGATGCAGAAATATGAGCAACAAGATATACTTTCATGTGCAACAAACCGTGTTAAAATTGGACCAGTAGTATTTGAAATACTGTATCCGATGTGTTTACTGGCCGCCGCCGGGAAGACCGTCGTGCCTAGATTTTCTAATTATACACGTTCCCGGCCAGCAAGTAGCGCGCATAGGCGTAACGAAAATGTCCTTGAAGCCTAACTTTTCACAACCACATTGGTCAGACGTCCCATGTCGTTTTTCCCATAAATGAAACGCGAGTCAAGCTTCAATTAATCTTGTTTCAATGAACTTGGCATGTTATTTTCTCTTCACCTGTTCACTTCTCCACCCCGAGGTAGTTGTCGAACATGACCCTTGTAGGATTGCGAATCATGCACTACTACGGGCCCTTTTGTTAGATTGCATTTTGTATGGTCTTGTCGGGAACATGTGTAATTAGAAAATCTAGGCACGACGGTCTTCCCGGCGGCGGCCACTAAACACATCGGATACAGTATTCAAGATGTCAGGCGGAGATAAACCTTCGTCAGTGTGGCTATTCAACTCTTGGGATACCGGTACGCTGAGGAAGAAGTTCCGCCACGTCACACTCGAGCAGACGATGCATCAGAAAATCGTCGCTTACTCCTTCAGTTTAAAATGTTAAGTGAACTTTAACAATGTCGAGTTATGCCCCTTCCATTATGATTGCCTTTATCGCGAGATTATTGCATATTCGGGTCAATTTCACACAAAATACACGCATATAAATGCCCTTGTTCACATGCATTTTGCCACTTTGCAAGGGTTCGCCGTCGATCAGGGGCGGATTCCTTCAGCATGGCATCAACACGGTAAATTCAGATTATTTTCCAATCATTTCCATGCGTCGAAGTGTGTCCAGTTTGGAGAAATATCAAGAAATGTACCCAGCTGGAGTACGCTGGGGCAGACCTTCGAATTTTCATGGTGTACGCTGGGGCAGACAGTATTGTATAGCATGTATAGTACTGAATACTTTCTACCAAACCGAATTGAAATGCTGCGTTTGAAAAGCAATATTTTTTTCCAATTTTTACAATTTCTGTAATGTGCGACCCTTGAATGTTATCACTGCAATGCCATTGCTTCGAATATGCCTTGAATGACTATACAATTCACCGTTTGAGTGAACTTATTGCCTCTGCTTGCATGCAGCTTCCGTGTCTGCTAGCGCACCTCTGTTTTATGAAGTGCGTGCTCCAGTATCGTGTTTCTCGTGAAACTGGTGTACCAGTGTTGGAGATGAAGAACTGGCAAGGTAGAAAGAGGAAAAGAGGAAAAAGCCAGGAAGTTTCGGCACATTCAGATCTGACCATGCTTCAGAGACCTCCACCCCGTCTCTTCACAGTCTAGACCGGATTGTGTTCACCGCCGCGACTAGAAATAGACCGAACACTGTCCTGATTAAAATACTAGGACAGACGCAAGCAAATGCATAAAACCATCATGGCGCCCGCTGGTCTATATTTAGTTCGGGAGAATGCATTGCTGTAGAATGCTGTAAAATGACGTCACGAGCCGGAATTCCGGCTCAGATCATTTGGTTTCACCGGTCTTCGAATGCAAGCTGCCCAGAAGACCGGGTACCAGTCTAGACTAGAAACTGGCAGAAATATGATTGACAATGGTGAAGTCTTCACTTGGAGGTTCCCTATTGACCTAATATCAATTTCAATCGATATCATTTAGGCTACATCGTAACATGTCTCACATCTAGGGTGTACCAACTATTGCTTAAAAATGGGTTTAAATACATTTCCTGATAAAAGTTCATATATTGAATCAGTCTTCCCCAGCATACACCACTTTGGATAGGCCTATCTGCCGCAGCGTTCCCAGCTGTGTCTGCCCCAGCGTATCCTAAATTCGACATATTTCAATTTTTCTCGGTACAAAATGCATGCTTTTTCATAAATGTAGCTGAATAAGTTATGACTTAATATTTTCATCTATTTGACGGTACAACCGCACATGAAATACACAGAAAGGGAACTGTGGCCAAAAATCCACCTCGGCAGCTGAATTCCTCCGACCATGCATAAATGGCGACTCTCTTCAAACCAATGCATGTAAATTATGTACCTTATTGGAACGATTAACATTATGGTTTATTAATATGAGGTCACTGTCCTTGCAAACAGGGCCAACATAACAAATGCAGCTTGTCGACTGCTCGAGTGTGACGTGGCGGAACTTCTTCCCCAGCGTATCCCAGGATTTGAAAGCCACATCGTATTCCTCATCTCTGTCGTCTCGAACATGAAATTGCACAGCCCTAGCAGGAACCAAGCACCCACAAGATGCCGTCGATAGGAAGTCATCATCATCATTGCAGCTGTGTTAAAGAGGAGGACGAAGGGTGTAAGACTTACAGTGACCCAACTGCTTCAGGATTCCGAAAACTAACCTTAAACTGCAGCCGGGAACCGTACCCCCTCGTTTACACACCGGACACACTTGAGGAGGAACGACGATGACAAACGTAGGGCATTCACCTCTTCCGTTTACTTGCAAAATGTTTCCTTGCTCAATTGGACATCGCATAAAGATAGCCATCGCCAAATGTAGCTTCCGCCGTTGTATAAATTGGCTGAAAACGAAGAAATTATAGCTCGTCCAAGGATTTCTATTGGCTAGTTGTGTCGTTCGGAAGGACAGCAACTCATACGCCTGAGTGGAATCAATGGATTGACCTGAACTCAACTTCGCCAGGTTTCTGTTGGCATCAGTCGAACGTGTGATCATGAATTTCAAACGTCATGGAGTTCACTGAACACGAGTGATGTAATCGAAACTCACTTATTATGGCAATTTCGTGACTAATGCCATTAATGATGGTGTCGAGTTTCATGAGTGGTGTGTGCCATGCAGAACACGTTTAATGTTGCATTTCTATGTAAACGACAACGGTAAAACGTTGGAAATAATAGATAGATTGCGCAGCTTTCCGACTCCGAGACTCCGACTTCAACTACCATAATTAATTGCAGTCCGTTGTAGACATCCTTGATAAAGACGATTTGAGAGACGTTTGCAAATAGTAAAATGCCATAACTTTGTGGCAGAATAATTTTGAGTAATCGGAATTGCACGTAAATCACAAATATTCACAGTAAAAAAGTAGTGTTAGTCCAGTAGAATTACGAAAAACCTAGACAAAATTGCAAGAGAATTTTTCTTCGCAGATTCTGGTTCAGGGGGTTACTCTGATAGCACATATCATTTTAGGCCAAAATCGGACGACCCTAAGTACCCTAATTTGCATAAATTACATATGGCCGCCAATGAGTCAGTTTTTGGCCAATATCTCTTAAACGGTGCGTGTTAGACCCCATAAATGTATCACTGACAGATAGGAATGTGACCCCAAGGAACCCACATATACCATCAGAATTACGCTGTGACGTCATATATGTCATATATGACGTCATACATGTCATATATGGCATTATTACATCATATATGACCTAATTATGGTTCCATTTTACATCAGCTTTGGTGAAATGAACCTAAAGCAGTCTGTGCACCCTGTCATGAAAATAGGAACAGCCATGATAGTAAGGGTGTGTGCTACATCAGTAAACACTGTAATCCAAGTTCTATTATAATGGTTGATCATCCGACTCTTCAAGATCATGAGGTGCAGAAGCGTTACAACAGGATATGCCTTTGCATCCTGTGCATGCACTCGAACATTCCATGCCATTCTTTCGATAAGTGCATCGGAGACTGTCACAGTCACCCTTGCACTGGCAGCGGATGACCTTAAGCAGATACTCGGGTGCTGGGGTGAGGTCCACCTTTTCGGGCAGTAGGTGACCATCTGATAGCTGCCAACCTCAATCCGTTGGACTCAAATCTTCTGAACCCATCCAAACCTGGGCTTGAAAATAAACTCTCTGGCTGTGGTAATTTGCCGCATCTGAAGTTGGCTCTCAGTTGGTCAAGAGTGTTTTCCATTGTCCCGCCATATAAATAGACTAGAGAAAGCTCTCCTGCCTTTTCTACATCTTTTATCTGCAGCTGCCCTTGGGTCAAAATCTGTACTTGCTTCTTGAACCCATTATTGTTTACTTTCTTCAAGGGCGCTCCTTTTCCAATGCCAAAGAGTCTGGATGTTGTGTCACATCCACCAAGAGCATGAATCACTGGAAGGAGACTACACATTTCCTTTTCCAACAGATGTTTCAGATGAACAATGTCCCAGACTCTTCTCTTACCCTCCTTCNACACAAGGAAAATGTCTATTTGGAGTTGCCTTCTATTTTATGCTATCATGATGCATGTGGTTCTGGCGAGTGTGTTTTCTGTTAAAAAACAATGGGCGACAGTATCCATGCACTGAAGGCAGGGCCTCCTGCTGCTAACGAACCACGGACTCAGTAACGCACTTGCACATGTAGAATTATGAGAGACAAAAAATGTATCATATCAGTTCATACATGCATCAATTTATTGATCTCCTTTTGTTGCTTCAAAGAGAAAGGATATAACTTATTAAGAGGGAATCTGCTTTTTACCATGTTGTTACAAATAGGACAACAGCATTTTTGTAAGAATGAGTGACAATTTTGGGTCACATTTCTGCTCTTTCCTCTGAAATGAGAGCAAAACTTACAAAGATGGAAAACTTCTCAAAGAATACATGAACAACACATCAAAGTCATAGACTGTCATGCCCTTAAGGTCAGTACAATGAGCCCGGCACGAGACAGAAACTTCTGTCACAAGATGCATCATCAAGTAATAGGACATCCGATATAAATGGTATCATACACACAGATTCTATGACAAATTCACTTTAGAAATCATAGCAAAGTCCCTTCAACATACTCGAATATCGTACCTCAAGAGAGAATCCGTGAATATGATTGGCCCAGACGCGTCACGTGAGCGGTGAACATTTTTCAATGTCTCTCGCTCAAGATGCAATGCCCACCGCTCACGGAAAACAAAATGGCGGACGTTTTTTCGTTTGACCGCTTCGAATATTTGAAGTCGCATATTAGGCTATCGAGCGCCGATTAAATCCTATTGTGGTGTCGATTGGCTTCGTATCAGCATGTTTATCACGAATACAGAAAAAAGGCTGAGTGGAATCGAGGGAATAGCATGTTCAACAGTCATAAATTCTAGGCCTACCGGTCGCAAAGAGCCGATGTCAGTGCCTCAGGCTACCAGTTCAATCGCAGCAGCAGTGCGCACGTGGAGTGGACTTACAAGTTTAACAGTACTGTAACGCAATTTAGGCCTAACAGAATGATACTACATCGCATTTGGAAGAATATTAGCACTTTTCCTTCGTCATTTAACTCACTTAGGCCCAGACTATAGCACAGCTTTTTAGCAATGATTTTTTTTCAAATCATGGTTGACCATGATATGTCGTCTTCACGGATTCCGCCGCTGCCGGGCACAGCCGCAGAGACGGGTTGTGACACATACATATACACCGGTACGATATAGCCTTTCATGTCGGGGAACAGACCGAAATGTCACCCCTCGAAAAAACATTGTTGACCTCGGCGGCCTCGGTCAACAATGTTTTCTCGGGGTGACATTTCGGTCTGTCCCCCTCCATGGCGGGCGCCATTTTCTTAATGTCAACTCTAATTTGCAGCTCATGAACATTTTTTTCTCGGCCCAAACATTGGTGTCTTCCAACTGGGTAGATATGTTGCAAGTTGTTAATGGGAACGGCAGTGAATGCAGGGGGAGATAAGTCACAAACCTCCCATGGGTTATAATGTTCATTGAAAACAACAGTAAATGGTTGCCTCAAAAGAACAACACATTTGTCTTTCTTGTTCCATCAAGGTAAGCAACAAATCTAGTTATCTTTCCAAATTCTGGAAAACCTGATTCATGGACTCCAATGATAACTTTTCAATGTAATTCCTTTGACAGTGATCATTTCCGCATCAGTGACGGTATCTGCCAGCTTGAATGTTTGTAAAACAATCCTTTCCTGAGGGTGTTCCAATTTGTCAGCCTTCCCCTTATGAACTGTCAAGGAACTGTTACATATCAACTTGTCATTCAGCTCAGTCATCTGGCACAACTGATGTCTCTTAGCCATTGTCAGGAGTGTGTTGATGAAGTTGCCTCTCTCCTTTGATACATTTTGGTTTTTAATTGATTGGTTTTCAGTCATCCATCCTTTTTATCATCTGACCAGAATAGAAGAAAACCCATGGATTAATAAGTCAGTGACAACGTCGAGTAAATAGCGAAAGCGTTATATATTATTGTGAAAATCATTAAGAATGATTCTGGTTGAGAAAGTATACATAAATAGTAAACAAACGTTGTGTACAACGTATGAACGTGATTGAAATATAAAAAGGGACAATCATTAATGTGCGTGCAACCTTGATAAAAAACTTGGATTTGAGATGGTTGAGGATCAGAACTAGGAAAAAGTACCGCTTATTATTACAAAAGAAAGTTCTTCAACTTGAAACTTTTACATTTTTAAGTCGTGACAGCTGAGCTTAACCTGAGTCTGGAGAGAATTTTATTTAGACAATCCCATTCTTAAATCAAACTTGCGTACCCCCCCCCCCCACGGACGGTAGGTCATATCAATTTTGAAGAGCAATACTTTGCACTGCTGTCACTGACGGAAAAATCTCCCGACTCTTTTTATGTAATAGATATACAATGACTCTTTTTATAAAGTAGACATCAGTAGACATACATGTCTATGTAGGCCTACTGTATATACGTATACGTCATCAAGAGGTGCAGACTTGTCTACAGCTGATACGATTTTGTCAATACAATTCAAGTGTTCCTGAGTTTGGATGCTGAGCATCAGACATGTCCTAGAATCTAAACTTATTTTGGCCGACTTGGTATACTTTTTTCTCCAGACAAGACGTTATAATTCCACTTATATAATTGTGCGTCGTGATTGTAAGCGTTGGCTTGTTGTTCGCAATTAAAATTTTGAAATTTGTCAATTTCTAACGTTTTCCTATCTTGTATCCACGTGTGGACTGTTTCTGGCCATTTCCATTTCTTCCGCAGGACTCAATTGTGCTGTGAATAAAAAACGAAATATCACAAATGCATGTAAATGCATGTGGATCCGCATCGGAGCCATGTTGATAACGCAACTGCTGCATTTCTTACATTCTCAAACGTTCTCTCTTTATTTTATCTTGGCACACTGTGTAACCGAGTAGTTTCACAATATTATTTATTCCCGTTGTGCCGTTATTTTAACGACCTGGTTTGACATTCCTCGATGTTCGTGTCGTCAATTTGCCATTACGTCAAGCAATGACGTGCCGCACTTCACGCAAGTCACGTCACGGTCGGCTCACACCTCTGCGCCCTGTGCCCTCCAGCATGGCCGCCAGGATGACGTCATTGCAAGGCCTCTATAGGTGGTTTCACCAGTAGCCATCTTGCCAAAATAAGGTCATCGTCATGTGGACTTCCACCACTGGGCGATGGGAGATGTAATAAAATGTCATTGTGGGTGAAAATTCCCATGGTGATGACCTAATTTTGGCACGATGGCTGCTAGCGAAACCAATCTATAGCACTATCCGGAGAACCTTCAGTCGCGGCCTCCAGGTTTTGCAAATTTACTGTTATTGGTTACCTGCGTTTGCGGCATTCATTTGTCTTTCGTAATCTTCGACTTTTTGCATTAGCTTTACTTCCTTAATCTGATCGAGGATTTTAGTAAATACGCTCAAATCGATCTTATCTTCACGAAGCGTGATTTTGCCTTCTCTGAAATAAACGTGGTTGATATGTTAGTTCTTTATCAATTCATTGATGTTCGATAGGAAAGAAACTAAATAGATTCACGTCTAGAGAATGTCACTACCATTGCACTCTTCATTTTTGATGCCGTCAATCTCCGAGGGAGCTTGTATGGAAATACCATATCCGTTTTCCGGCAGTAAATCTTTTGGTTCTCGCCACTTATAGGCCACTTAAAAAAGTGTCCGTCCTTTTCCCGGGGGTGGAGGGGTGGGGGGGGGGTGGNCCAAACGCCTTCAAATCGTGTCCTGTGTATCCCAGGTGCGATATGAACTGAACAACAGGTGATGTCAATGGTCAAAATATACTTAAGAGCGCAATTTGAACGTTTTGCGGGGGGGGGGGATTTGAAGGAAAAAAAATGAAACAAATTGAGAAAAAGACTTCTTTCGAAAAGCGGCGTCGGGGCCGTTTTCGCGGGTCGGGCGGGGACAATCACCAGTTTTTTTTTATGTGGCCTTATGAGAGAAATCATTCGGAACGACCTGAGGCGAACTGCTTATCTATCCACTGGGCGGCGCATTTCACCTCGGACACAAGTCCAAGGCAGCCATGTTGTTATCAACAAACCCACGTGACCGACCGTGGAACTATTATCGCCGAATTTTGGCCTGCTAAGATATCCAACCTTATTTCCTGGATAAGTTGAGGCATATTACCCAGGGGGCAAAGGGCAAAAATGGGGGACCAGCTGCTGTAAAAAGTCACCCCCTGGTAATGTGTTCAGGGGACCCCCTGAGTCACGCTAGGGTGGGTGGCCTTTGAGATTTTTTGCAAGACGCAAAAAAATTGACTTTGAAGTTGAGGACACTGACTTTATCATTGGACGCAAGAACTGACACATGACTGAGCATTGTACAGGAGAATGGGACCCGATGTACAGCTAACTTTTGAACGGTTGGATTTACACCCCATAAATGTACAATGTATTACCAACAGATAGAAACATGGTGGCTTGTAATCGAATAAGCATGTTCTTTGTAGTTTCTAACTAGTTACGTAATTGGAAACAGCGGTTTTATGTATTTTGACCCATTTTGCGTTAATTAGCATAAAAATTCATTTCTTATAACATAACTACTTAAAAACAATTAAGAACATGCTTGTCTGCTTCGGAGGCACCATGTTTCTATCTATTGGTAATACATTTATGGGGTGTAAATCCAACCGTTCTAAAGTTAGCTGTACATCGGGTCCCATTCTCCTGTACAATGCTCAGTCATGTGTCAGTTCTTGGGTCCAATGATAAAGTCAGTGTCCTCAACTTCAAAGTCAATTTTTTGGCGTCTTGCAAAAAATCTCAAAGGCCACCCACCCTAGTGCGACTCAGGGGGGTCCCCTGAACACATAACCAGTGGGTGGCTTTTTACAGCTGCTGGTCCCCCATTTTCGCCAAAAATGGGGTTTTGCCCCCTGGGTATATTATATATAAACTTACCGATATGTCACCCAATCTGCCAATTATTGATCAATAACGCGACGTTTTTGTGTGCCCTATTTCGTTCATGCGCAGGGTGTGATGAGGCGACCGCATCCAAACCACCAGAAACGCATTGAAATCGTTGCACGTTCAAGATGGCTGCCTTGGAATTGTGTCCGAGGGGAAATGCGAGTGTCTACGGAAATTGCCGAGCAGTTGCTTTCGGAAGTTCCGAATGGAGAGAAATATAACATCTGCGATTGAATTTTCTCTGTGGTACAAGCCGGTTACAGGAAGGTTATTTATGTTTGATTGCTGCTTTCTACACTCAAATATCCGTCGCATTTACTTCACTGGTAAATAAGTAGCTGGGATGGCTGATGATTTCGCCCTTTTTGGAACTACATGTAATTAATGAACAATCACCGAGTGTTTTAGATCTACATGAAAAATATATACTTTGTACTCACTTTTTTAGGCGATCGAGGATGTCAGAGGGCTCTTTACACTTTTCAACAAGAGCGGGTGGCAAATGCTCCCCCTCTTCTACAACTCTTTTGATCTCGGTTTTTATATCGTTTTTAGTTGCCCTATTGAGATACGTTGTCATTTCTACAAAGATGTCCCTTTGTCTATCATTGAGGTCCCTCGCCATCGTTTCGACTGGTTTTGGCTGAAATAAGAAGGGATCTAAACCTCTGGCACTCTGTATTGTGGCATTTAATTCTGCTACTCCGGCTGCAAAACATTTCTTTCGCTCCGTACTATTCATGCCATACGACAATAATGAGGAACCCGCCCGCCGTTTATCCCGACAGGTCGGCGCAGCGATCGATGTGAGCGAACCGACGTCATTGACGTCGTTTTATGTGTTGACGTTGCGTCATGAAAAAATCAGCTGTACATTTTTCTACAGGTAAAAATGAGATAAAGACGTTGCGGTTATCCCCATCCTACCTCTTTATTTTTTAAAACACTTAGGTATATGTATAGGTATATGTAGGGCGCAAGAAAAATTAGTGCTGGAAATTTGATGGAAAGTGGACAAAAGTAGTGATTTTGTGCGCCCCCTACTGGCTGCGCCCTAAGTCAACCTCCAAAAATTTGCTACCATGTCAAACACTTGACCCTACATAGTTAGTCTATGAAATATCAGCAAGGTACACTCAGGGCGCACTGAAAAAATTGAATTTCAAAACCCAATTTTTGTAAGTGTCGTTTTTGGCCCTGACCCTTCAAGGACCCCCAAAAAATTACCAAGAGGGTATTTAGGGCTAAAAATGTGATTTTTCTCACTTTTTACAATATAACTCCCTGTAAAATAAAAGTTGGCAAAATCTAAGAGGTGGTGTATCACACTCTGCCTGAATCTTAGAAAAACTGGCTCTTAATGAAAAAAGCAAAGAAACTGCAGTAATTTTCATCCGCGACAAAATTTTAATGTCGTGCGACCGAAAAAAATAGGGTATATTTCACGCCAGAAGTTAATGGAAATGACTGGAAATCACGTTGAAAAAAAAACTTCGGTCACATCGATCGCAGCGCCACGTCGTGACGTTAGTATTGTATTTCATTTTTCCGTCAGGGCCGACGCTATAGCATTATTGGCCCTGGTAAGTACGGAGGAGGCCATCACAAGCTACTCATGTTCCTCACTTGGATGGGGTATTTTACTTGCCCTTGCAAAGACACAAGGTACAAGGCACCACGGCTTTAATACTGTCCCATGCGACGGACGTGAAGAGCCGGGAATGAAATCCCATATGGCCCCGGCTGGATTCGACCCCGGGACCTGTCGCTTGCTAAGCGGACGTGATAACCAGTACGCTATCAGGCTCCTCAAGTTAGTCCGTTAGTTCGTCCGGTTCCTCATTGTATCTACTCATAGATGAAACATCTCTAAAACACCCTGTTATTTCATCATTCTTTAGTCTACTCAATATTCAAAACGTAACAATTTTCTCCAGCACTCTTGCCTTGTAATTTGCTTTTTCCATCCTGACCGAAGCCATGGCATTATTTGTTGTATTCAGTATGGAACAGGCCAACGCATGCAACCCGTGTTTCTCACTTGAATGGGGTCTTTTTCTTTCAGTGGCACAAAGTACACGGCATCAAGGGTAGGGAAATGAAGGAGATAAGGAGCCTGGGATGGTTAATCTCCTTATGGCCAAGGCGGGATTCCAACCGGGTATTCGAAAAACCTGGATGACTGGATTTACTGGATTGTGCGTCATTGCTCGCTGCCGCCTGAACCAATTCATTAAAGCTGAACTGCATGAACAAAAACACTACAGAGCGCCGCAGTATGGTGGTCTACTGGGCCCGTATAAAGGTAGAATAAGGGAGGTAGAGCTTATTTCAGGTATAACTTAAACCGTAACATTACATTATACCTGGAATAAGCTCTACCTATGCAGTAGAGGTCGAATAAGCTCTACAACGCCGGTTAACAATGGCTTCATGGTCGTGAATCCATTTGAAGCCTTTGTTAACCGGCGTTTTCGTATACTGTATACTTCTATGTAAAGCAAGCCTTATCCTACGGGCCCAGGGGCCTGTTTCACCACCGTGGCGTGGTGGTCTTTTTTTCAAAGCTGGAATCTCCCCTTTTTCTTCATGTAGTTCAGCTTTAATGAACTAGTTCAGGCGGTGGCGAGCAATGACACACAATCCAGTAAATCCAGATTGATGGGAACAGGGGGCGGTGGATTACCGTTGGTTGGGGTTATGTTGGAAGTGGACAATATGGACCTCTCCTCACACCCGGCAGCTTTTATAGCTGTCGAGTGTGAGGAGAGGTGTCTACGTTTTTAGCTCACCGGGGTGAGCTATTACGATGGTGCAGCGTCCGTCGTCCGTCGTCGTCCGTCGTCGGCGTCCGTCGTCGTCCGTCGTCGTTGTCCGTTAGCAGGGCACGTTTCGTAACCGCTGGAGCTATTGATCTGAAACTTGGTACATATATACCCCTAGGTCAGATGACCCACGACACCAAGTTTCGGTCCGATTCGACTCTCAGTTTGGCCACCAGGTGGCGGAAACCAAAAACACAAAAAGTGCAATAACTCCCGAACTAATGACTAGACGCTAAGGACCCGGAACGCCGCGCATCGGCCAGATAGCGAAGCTGCTGACGTCACCGGCGGTCCGACTCTGAATTTCTCCTCATGTAAGAAATTCGGCTTCTGGCAAACAGCGTGCCAAAAACACACAATACGGCATTGTTAAGCGCTCAAACTTCGCATGAAAGTCAAGGAGGACTGGAAATTATGTATCGATGGCGCAATTAGTCACTTCGCTCAGCAGTTTGTTTGTAAATTTAGATTTAATTTCAAACTTATGATTTGATGACGTCACGATGACGTCACAGATTTACCCAAAGCGCATCATAGCAACGCTACCGTGCGTTGCCGTTGAGGTGTAGCGCACGTCACTGCTGTTGCACGTCTTCGTGGCGTTGCACGTCTTGTTGGTTCACGGCGGC
>NMRB01001428.1:135564-154798 GCA_002633025.1 Notospermus geniculatus
TCAAAACTCTTGCGTGTAAACGCTACCCAATGCGGTTCAATGTGGATTTAAAATGGTCCCGAATTCACATTGGACCGCATTAGACCACATTCGACCACATTCAAATCTCGTCTAAACGCAAATGATACCCGATGCGGGTCGATCGGATCCAATCGGATTGAATTTGAATGTGTTTTTTTGGCTTGTCGTCTAAACGGCCCTAATAGGCTATCTGCAGATAGGAAATACGAAGTGCCGGGTGCGAGGTTGGCTTATAATCAACCGAAAGCCAGGAAATCTATTTATAACCGAGTGGCGATACCGCGTGCATTCTTTGTTCACAATGCATGTTTCTGACGAAATGAATGTGGTTTCGAGAAACCGAACAATGTGATTGACATTGGCATTGGCGTTTCGGGGACTGCGAAATCTCTCATCGTCACGAATTATAATTTACGAGTCACGAAACGATTTCAGGACGTTGATGACGTCATGACACGATTTCTTTGTCTCAATCCATGATGATCCGACTTTCGGCCTTGTGAACGACGTGACAACATCTCTTAACACGACGTCATTACCTTACAGAGATATTTCAAGCATTTATTCCAGCGCTAAAGTGTGACAGGTATATCCAGGTTTCACCTGTGTGCTCAGAAAAGCCCCAAAGCATATTTCTTGTAAATGAAAATTATGCAATTCGTAATTCGTAAGCTGCCTAACATTACGAAGATTTACGGCCATCCTCGTCAAGACGTAACGAATTTGCACGTGGTGACGAAAGAAACGCAACGTCATAATAATAATAATATTTATTATATTTTAGTGCTAAATTGAACGCTAAAAGCATTTTCTAAGCACTTTACAAAAAACATTATCTTGCATTGGATTGAGATAAGTAAGATATAACTAGTTTAAAACATTGAAGTTTAAAACATTTAGTTAAAACATTTGAGATAAGAGTCAGATAAAAACAGTCAACATTCAAATGATTTTTTAAAAAGGAAAGTTTTCAAATGTTTTTTAAAAGCACTGGTGCATGAGAGCTCACGCATCGAGGCTGGGAGAGAGTTCCACAGCCTCGGAGCCCCGACACCGAGACTGCGATCCCCATACAATCCCTTGGATCGAGGAATGGCTAAAAGCCAAGGATCGACAGAAGACCGCAGCCGTCGGGAAGGAACTCGAAGGCCAAGCAACTCTCTCAAATACATGGGACTCTCCTCCTGATGTACAACTTTGTGAGCAATCAGGAGGATTTTGTACTCGATGCGCGATCTCACAGGCAACCAGTGCAGTTCCTTTAAAACGGGAGTAATATGGTCCCGCCTCCCGGTCCGCGTGAGGAGCCTTGCCGCAGAATTCTGCGCTTTCTGTAGGCGGTGAATCTCATACTCAGGCAGACCGAGAAGCAGGCCATTTTGAAAATCGAGACGGGAAGTGATCAATGCGTTGACTATTCGGGCGCATGAGATGTTGTCCAGATAGCATCTTATCTTTGAAATTTGACTGATTTGAAAGTAGACACTCTGGACACATTTGGACACTTGATGAGACATGTTCATGTTCCTATCGAACTGTGCACCTAAGTTGCGGACGTGAGGAGATGCTGAGACAAATGAAGAACCAATTTGAATTGCGGGCAGCGGTTCTAATCTAGTGAGTTGGCGCTTGGGAGCAATGATCATATATTCTGTCTTCTCATCATTGCCCTTGAGATGGTTTAACTTAAGCCATCCCCTCACGTCCTCGACACAGGCCTCAGCCTTCACTATTGCATCTCGCAAACCCTCTGGACTCAATGGAAACGAACAGTACAATTGAATGTCATCCGCAAATCCATGACGACACATGTAATGCTTGTCAATTATTTACCCAGCGGTTGAATGCATAATGAAAAAAGTAACGGGCCAAGATATCTCTATCAAGCCCACGTCATACGTCAAAGTGATGACGCCATGGTCGAAGCATATTCGCATTTCATAATTCGCAGACGTTGCGGAACCTCCCTATTAGCAGCGTCCCTTACGCGAAACTGCCGTACTCAGTCAATTCATTTCCAAGCATGAAGGTTTGTGCATGACGTGTGTATGACGTGTCAGCACTGGTTGTAGAATATCAAGCAACTGGGTGAATACTGCTTTAGGAAACCGATGACATGCAAAAAAATCATCAAAAAAATTCGTGATCTAGGACATCTTCGAATAGGTTGTGACGAATAAGTTGTCGTCTGTACCTACTAGACCTATCTGTTCGTCAAGATCATCTTCCACAAAGAAATCATCTGCTTCCCCCGCCACATTTTGTTCCGTCCTGTCTCTATCGGCGCGGTAAAGGTGGTCGGAGCACCTTTAGCGAAATCGCCTCTCGAGGTCTTAACGGCGGCAGGCCGATAGGCTATCGGAGTTTCTATGCGGCCATCGCTATCGGTGGTCTACCGCTATTTTCCTATCGCACATTCTGTGCGGTCATTTACCGATACTGATGGCGATAAGGCACCGATATGCTAGGCATATCTGTACCGCTATCTGGGTTTCGATGCGGTCGGCCCTGAACTACTGTTCGTAGCTGGGGTATTGGATGGTTGGCCTATTGAAGTCTGGGTTCCTTTTGTATCTAATTGAAGGTTCTTTTTGCTTATAACTTGTAAAATCTCAAAGAATGCCCCTACTAGACAATGCTAGAGTTGTTGTCTATTCATGACTGTTGAAGGTCCCAAACTGTTGCTGTAAATTGCAAGTATTAGGGAGGTTTCGCAAGTGTCCGGTTAATTAGGCCCTATTGTAACACTACAGTGAACTGTTTGAAGTGCCCAACAGTTATGAATAGACAACAACTCTATTCCAGGCGTTTTGTAAGGACTGGGGTCGGTTGCCTCATAAGTTGCGCCTGTTTCTATTTCGGTAGTGTTTCTTTAGCACACAATGATCTGAAGGTAGTACAGAGTACGTAGTCTATGCCAATTACTTCGAGGTAATCTCTTGACTCACTACTGAGTGTAAGGGGCTATGCATGGGACAAGGACAGCACACTCTGCTGATTAATTAAGGACAATATTGACAATAGTGCACTGTTTTCGGGAATTCATTTGATTCATTTGATTCATTTGATTTCGGGAACTCATTTGATAATGGCATTACTATAATGCAAATATATTGTAGGTAAATGTCTATAAATGTCAGCTTCTTCATTTGGACAGAAAAGGTTAAATCACTGAACTGCCTTCACGCCTCAACATCAACATTCTTCAAAACATGACAAGTTTTAATTTAGGCCTGTCATGCTGTCTGCCTACACCGTATAGGCCTACTTTCGATGATAACATACCCCCGAGACGGTATGACGATGGAAAGGGAGCTGGATTCGTTTTATAGTACCGGTACCCGCGGTTTTTCATCACATGAGACTAACATCTTTTGTTCGGACAAACAAAATCCAGGTGGTGGAGTGAGTCAGACTCCAATCCAATCCAATCCAGTGTTTCTCGATGGAAAGGGAGCTGGATTCTTTTTATAGTACCGGTACCCGCGGTTTTTCATCACCCAGTGAGACTAACATCTTTTGTTAAGACAAACAAAATCCAGGTGGTGGAGTGCAGTGAGTCAGACTCCAATCCAATCCAGTGTTTCTCAGTCCAGGTTTTTCGTATACCCCGAAATGATTCCCTCGTTCCCATGAGATCCTGCCCAGCAACGGGAAAACCCAGAGCCCTTCTATTTTCAAACCAGTCTGCTAGAGAATCTTCAACCTCAAGCCAGAAACCTAAAAAGTAGAAACAATGGCCTATTTATCAGCTGTATAAGATGTTTGTCAGTAAACGACCTCACAGTTTATGTTTAACCGGTTGAAATCTATTGCTCACCATTGCCACCATTGCCAAGTTGTCGGTATCTTCTCATTCCTCATCGTCGTCCTTAGACTGGTTCCCGTCTTTGCCGCTCCGCTATTCAAAGACAGGCACGGGGTACCTGTGTTACGACGTCACGAGCTATATTTGTTCGGGGAAAACCCTTTCCGTTATCCAAGATGGCGCTGTGGTATTTCGTGGTAAGTGAACAATTTGGTGGAAGCCGAGGCAGTTTGAGAGCCTCAGAAGTGGATTACATCGTATTTCGGAGAATTTTCATGGCTGTATTGATTTGCACACACACCAGGCACAAATTCTGAGTACTTTCTAGGTGTTGAGCAGGCCTTGTGGACGAGGGGACTTATCCTCTCGCAAAACCCTGTTCGTTGGCCATCTCCTGATAGTAGGCCGACTCCTATGCACAGATGCATGCTGCTCAGTGTTATCGGTGTGCATTTCATAGCCACGATCTGTCAAATGGCACAGCTCTCAGTAGGAACACGTGGATCTGATCTAATTTTAGTTACAAACATTGCGCAAAAAGCTGTGCAGTAGCGATGCGCAGGGAGGGTGCGCAGTGGCGTGGACAGGAATTCCTGTCAAAATGGCTGCCCCGTGCCTGTCTTTGTATAGCGGAACGTGAGCGCCAGCGGGAGTGCAGCGGCAAAGACGGGAACCAGTCTACGTCGTCGTTGACCCTCCACAAACGCAGCTCTAAGGTCATCTTCGTTTCTTATCCAGTCCGGACATGTCGGCGCGCGAACATTTCGGAACCTTGCAAAATGAGTCGGTGTTCACCCATGCTCCAGCCCTTCTAGATGAGCCAACCAATACTCATCCAAGTAAGCGATTTTTGCTGTAAGGAGTAGGCCTATGCCTGAAGCTGTCGCCTTGGCGGTCTCCCCGCCTCGTCCATCGCTCAATTCAAACGGCATGAGCAAAGAACCAAAATAAGCCAGAAGCAGATCATTGTAGCATACAATTCGTCTTCTGCAAATTCTACAAATTTTGCAGAGTTGGCCTTGACGCAATGGTTCATGGGCTCGCCACCAGGCGAAAAAATGGCGTAGCGAATTACTCATTGTGTACACACAGGCTGCGCGAGACTGCTTGCGTGAGACTGCTTATGCACAGACCTGTGTAGCCGTGGAACGCATCACATCGGCCAGATTTGGCCGACGTGTACGTCCGCGACCTCATCACAGCGTAGGAATAAAATAAGTCCCAAGTGACTGGCTTAACATTCTTTGTTTAATGCAAAAATATTTACATTTTTGTTGTGAATACATGTAATTGTATGGCAAGTAACAACTATCATAGTAATAAGCGAGGTTTGTAGGTATTTTGATCCTAGTAACTACGGGGATCGAGGGATCACATAATCAGCCAAGCCAAGTAGTTCGCTGTCAATCACCCGGCGCCATCTTTATTTCCCACAAACCTGTGAGCACGGCGTAACAGATTGGTGCGAGGCAGGAGCGCCTTCTGTTGTAACAATGGCGAATTACTTCGTCGAACCAGTCAGTAGCATTGCCTCAGTCCGGATTTTTCGAGAATCACGCCGTTTTAGCTGTGGTTAGGGGTATTATTTCAACGGCGGAGAGCAACAACAGCAACATAACTAATTTCAAAGATAACTCTCTCAATTCTATGTCCTTCACTGGGACCATTTTTTCAGCAACCTAAAAACTGTTCCAACATCCCATACCCTGGTGTACGCGGTAATGATGGACGCGCATGGACAACTCATTTTAAAAATCTGGAATTCAGTGGGTGACTTCCCAATGATTCTGAACAACCCACACTCACATCAAGCGAAATTACTGCACACTTGGCTGTACATGTATTTAAAGCACTAACCTGATCCTTTGTGGTATAACTCTGTAAGAAACTTCAGGATCATTTCTACAGATGGTCGCAGTGGATCAGCCTGCCTGCGGCCACAAAACTGCAACAATTTCGAGATATACGTGTCATATTGCTTCTTGGTACTTGTCCTCCATGACTGGAGTAAAATCTCGGCTGTGTCTCCAGAAATGCCCTGTTTCTGTGGGGTTGTCTTTATCTTTTGTATAGTGACTGCTGGCGCATGGAAGAATTCTTCACAGGCTGTTTCGTTATACTTAAACGGGGGAATACTGTAGATCTGAAACATCAAATGCATTTGCTGTATATCCAGTGGAAAGTAGATGTGAGAAATTTGTGAAAATTAATTTTTGATGCATTTCAAGTACAAGCGTGACGTTAATTTTCAAATGACATACCTTGGTCAAGCCCTTCTGACTTTTTCCAGAATCTTTAACTTTAATTTGGCTGTTGCCTTTTATTGCATTAAGCACCATGTACGTTTTGCGAGCTGTTAAACTTGCCAGTAGTGGTGAATTCGGAGTTAGGTATAATTTATAGATGGTTTCTTCATCATTGACGAGTAAATTGAAGACGTAGAATGAGGAGGCTGTTGTAGAGCCTGTCGCTGCTGTTTGATTTGCTGATTGAGAGAGGTACGTTGGTTTGGCCCATCCAAGACGAGGATTTTTAATGTATTCATCGGGAAAAGAATTACAGAATAGAGTGTCCATGATTGAATGATGGACGGAGGTACTGGTATAACATAACAATAGGTAGATTACTGAAGTAAGTGATTTTGGTGGCAAGGGGAATAAAAAATAGCAGTCTACACCACCACGGTACACCATGATTCTGTATTGTGAGACCAATTACCTTCGCTAGGCATTATGGGTAAACCCGGATAATGCCTTAGCCTTCAACTGCTGTGATGCGCCTGCACAAAAGTGCAGTGAATAAATTTAGGCCTTTTTCTGCCCAAATGTAGGCCTTTTTGGAAACAATAATAAAATATCTACCAATAAAGCTCTCAAAAACGACCAAAAAAGGGTATTTTGACGTTGCAGTTGTCAAAACGTACGGAACTACATCGGAAGGATAAAACCAAATTACTCAACAGGTTCTTGGTTTGCTCAACCAATCAGGACACTGCATTGGCAGAATGTAAACAAGACCATGTGCTTATCAGCTGTCACGTGCTTCTGTTGACCAATCAGATAATTAGGTCGACGAAAAAACGTTTCGTATACGTGCCCATGAAATTCTTCAATTCCACTTGGCATGTATTGGAACTACGATCGCTCCGCAGAGAAAGTAGGGAACTGATGTCAGTGTCACTAGGTCGAAGACTGGAGGTGGCGCTGTGTGCAGTTTGTTGTGAGACCACATTATTAACATAGATGTTTTCCAGAATTGTGTACAAATTCATAGTCTGACGCAACCAGCCACTTGGTCATACTCCGAGGTCGTCAGACTATGGGTCTGGTACAGAAGGTAATTCTCATTGTAGTGACCTTATTTCAATGATCTTGAAAAAAGGTCAGTTTCGCTGATTGACTAATCAGTACTAACAATGCATTCTGCATGCTAGTGCATGTTTGAAGTGCAGTGTAGTTGTGTTCTATGTTATTATTATTATTATTATTACTAAGTTTATTAACAATATAAGAAAATAATACAAGAAGAAGGGCCAACGCCGAGGCATTAGTGGCCCTATTTGGAAGATACAAATGCAAGTAAAGAAAAGAAGACGGAGTAGAGTACATAAGACGAACAAAACATATGGTATATACAGAGGGTCTCGTGGGAGTAGTATGCATACGTGGTGTAACTAAGTACATGGTGTAACTTAATACATAGCGAGTGAAATACACACCAGCGGTGGAATAAATACAAGATGAAACAAAAAGGGAGAATGGTATGCTGGTTGTACCAATACATGTGTGACTTAATAAATAAGGAGCGCGATGTACCAAGTATAAAAGTGAAATGCAAACAGGCGGTAGAATACATGTAGGATGAAATAAAGGATGAATGGTGTACTTGTTGTACCTATACATGTACATGTGTATAAATAACTTAATAAGTAAGGAGTGAGATGTATACAAGTACAAGGAGTGAAAAGCAAACAGGTGGTAGACTACATACAGGATGAAATAAAGGATGAATGGTGTATTGGTTGTACCTATACATATACATGTATGTGAAATAACTCAATAAATAAGGAGTAAGATGTATACAAGTACATAAAGAGTGAAGTGCACACTGGTGGTAGAATACATACAAAATGAAATACATATACATGTGTGTGAAATAACTCAATAAATAAGGAGTAAGATGTATACAAGGTACAAAAAGCACAAAATTGACACACTAAATGATAATAAACAAGAAGTCAATCTCCAGAATTCACGAATTTTCGACCCCAACCGGGGTCTTTTTCAAGTGGAACTTTACAATCTGAAACTCTAGAAAAGACTGAGCTGAAACCCGAATGTAGAACTACATAGCCTGTGTAGACAGGGCAAACAAGCAATTAAGGAAAGAATAGCGACCAAGCCCCAAAGGTGGCCGCTGTCCAGCGGCCACCTTTGGGGCTTGCCCTTTGGGGCTTGGTCGCTATTCTTTCCTTAATTGCTTGTTTGCCCTGTCTACACAGGCTATGTAGTTCTACATTCGGGTTTCAGCTCAGTCTTTTCTAGAGTTTCAGATTGTAAAGTTCCATTTGAAAAAGACCCCGGTTGGGGTCGAAAATTCGTGAATTCTGGAGATTGACTTCTTGTTTATTATCAGTAAGATGTATACAAGTACATAAAGAGTGAAATGCACACTGGTGCTAGAATACATACAGAATGAAATACATATACATGTACATGTGTGTGAAATAACTTAAATAAATAAGGAGTAAGATGTACACGAGTAGTGATTAAAGTGCACAGAAAGAGGAAAAGCAAAATACAAGATGTACAAGTAGCGGCGTCGATAACACAGTGCATATACATGTATAATAAAAAACCATTTATACATAAGGACAGTGAATAATTCAGTACATGTAAGAAAGAAAGAAAGAAAAAAAGCGACCGTTACAGATAGTAGCACGGGGCCATGACAGCAATCCAAAATAGAACCAAATACAGAGAAAGGAAGTAAACTTCGGAGAGAGAGACAGAATCGGATCTGGAAAGGGACTAGTCAAGAAATTGAAAAAAGAGCCTATTTAAGACTGCATGAAGCATTTTTGAGTAAAAGCAAGCAAATAGGTTTTTCTAGGGTAGTTTTTCGTGCTGAATACGAATCTGTTGTTTGCCAAGCCAGATAATGCCTAATTAGGTCACTAATCAAGGTCAAAGGTCGATGACTGACTTTATTATTGGACCCAAGAACTGAGCTTTGTACAGGAGAATGGGAACCGATCTACAGCTAACTTTTGAACGGTTGGATTTACACCCAATAAATGTATTACCAACAGATAGAAACATGATGCCTCAGAATAAGATTAGCATATTTTCAATTGTTTTTAAGGATTAACATAATTGGAAATGGCTTTTTTTGTATTTTGACCCATTTTATGTTAATTTACATGAAAAAAACAGCATTCCTTCTAACACAATGACTGAAAATGAATAAAAATGTGCTCATTTGATTCTGAGGCACCATGTTTCTATCTATTGGAAATACATTTATTGGGTGTAAATCCAACCATTCAAAAGTTAGCTGTAGATCGGTTCCCATTCTCCTGTACAAAGCCCAGTTCTTCGGTCCAATGATGAAGTCAGTCATCGACCTTTCACCTTGATTAGTGACCTAATTAGGCATTTTCGGGCTTAGCAAACAACAGATTCGTATTCAGCATGAAAAACTACCCCAGAAAAAACTACTTGCTTGCTTTTACTCAAAAATGCCTGATGCATTCACATTTTCTGAAAATTTGACTAGTCTTGACTGTTAATGATAAATTGCGGTTGCCGAACAAGAGAATGAGGTTGCGATCATTGCGATTAGATGTAACAAATGACCTTAAACAGAAAGAAGGGATTGACTCTAGATCATGGAATAAGGTACGCCTATGAACGGCAAGAAGGGGACAGTCCAGTAAGACATGAATGGTAGATTGGGATCTAGAACCGCATCGACATAATGGGTCAGGGTAATTTGCAAAGTTATGAGAGAAGTAATGGGCTCGAAAGAGAAGATCTGATCCGGCTCTATTTAAAATTATTTCCTGGTTACGAGGTAAATCAAGTTTGGTTGTAGAAAGTTTGTTCTTAGGGCCTCTTATATGATTTCTTAGCTTGTACTTAAATGAACTTCGAGAGAATGATTCTTTAATCCTATTTATTGGGGGGAGAATTCCATAACGTGATAGACTTCGGAACACCTGAGCGGCGAAAGGAGTAAGACATTCTAGCATGAAGTCTATAAGGCCTTGTCTGCCGAAGACGAGGATCCAGTGAAGGATTTCTGTAGGCAGCAAACAGTTGTGATACATACGAGGGGATAAAATTGTTTTCATAGTCAAACATTAAAAGCAGCAGCTTTTCGTCCCTGCGCTCACCGAGGGTCATCCAACCAAGACTTTTTAAAACTTTGGATGAGTTAGTGTCGTGAACACAGCCACTAACAAGGAAAGACCCTAATGTAATTGGTCCAATTTGGATAAATATTCGGCACTGGCGGACTGAAAGAGTACTGCTCCATAAATGACATATACATGCGTTCAATATGCTTGGATTGTACAGTAGATACCAGTGTTGACAATGGGTTTAGCTTGGTGTTACATTTGGCTACGATGGAATCAATGTGATCATGGAAGTTCAGGAAACTGTCAAGAATGACTCCCAGATGTTTGTGGGAATCCCCCTTGGGTATTAATTCGTTATTGAGGATTAACGGTGGAAAATGATGGACTGCTTTCCGAGGAGACTTGAACAGAATTTCTTTACTTTTGCTACCTTTGAAATTCAGCTTCCACAGAGAAGACCAATCTGCGTTCTGTGTAATGCAGAATTTGTACGCTGATTAGGCTAAACACCCTTTATGAATATGGCCCCCAAAGTCTCCAATTTTAACATCGTCCCTCACATAGGCCTACTTTGGAATAAATTTAGGCCAGGAGAAATTACCCGTTTGTGTAAAGCCTGGCTCAGGTCTTGAAGCAACTCAATGGATCCGTCGCAGATCAAAAAACCACCACACGCGCAGGTCGACATGCGATGAGGGGAACTCGGAGCAACTGGCAGTTACCTCGAACACGCGCATGTCGACAGCGCGTTCTCCATGCCGAGGTCGACGGATCTGAGTGGAACTGGAGACAACTCGAAAAGTAGAACATGGGCAACTCGCGGCAACTGGCGGGTCCGATCATTTTATAGCCGTAGCCACTGAACCTAGGCCCTACATGTATTCGAAGCCCTTGCGACCTCTGCACTCAGAGTCCAGTACGTCTCTCCAAGTTCACCAGGACAGCCATGAGACATCTTACAAGTTGTGCGCACGGTGGTACTCGGATCTCTATTTACTCCCGGGTTTACACAGCGTGACACACTTTGAGAAATTCTCATTGACAATCTCTGTTTTCAGTTCAGAGTCAGAGAACAGGGCTGACCGCCCAGAAAGTCCGATAGTGCTACCGGCGCCGCAGTTAGTTATAACGCATTTTCCTATTAAGTACCTAGGCCTAAACAGCCGATAAGCGCCGAAAGCATAATCGAACTTTCTGTGCGGTCACCCGAGGGCCCATAAAATTCACAAAACTTCTTAAGTCTGAGTGTGACACTCATCCTTTGTTCAACACAAAATATAGGTATCACACTTTGCCTTAAGTAGTTTTATGAATATGGATCCAGGGGCCGTATGCACAAAACGTCTAAGTGAAAAATTCCCTTATCTATTGTTCGGTACAATATAGATTAAGGGAAGTTTTTCACTTAAGATGTTGTGTGCAGACGCCCCCTGGATCCATATTCATAAAACTACTTAAGTCTAAGATTGACACTTACCCTTTGTTCAACACAAAAGATACGTACAACACTTTGACTTAAGTTGGTTTATGAATATGGACCCTGAGTTTTATTCAGAATGTCCAGTCATATTTGCACTCACTAATACCTTGCAATGGAACCTAACCACAAACCACAAATGGGCCAGTTACGTGTGCATGATTTGAATCAGAGTGTATCGAACAAGGTCCTATTACATGTACAAGTCAGTCAGCCGTTAAACACTTTGTGATTACGGGAGGTTCCATTGCAAGGTAAAATGAGTGCAAATATGACTGGACATTTTGGAAAGCACTGTAAAAAGGCCTGAACTCACTGTCGCGTTTTTCCGCCGCGGTTTCATCACTGCCCGACAAATCCTTTGTTATTTTCTCGGCCCGCTGCCTTTTAACAAAGCATTTTCTGCCGGTGCGTTTTCCCGCTGCGCGAAAACGCGTCAGTGGGTTCAGGCCTTTATGTACATAGTACACAATACATGCACTTCTTTCGTTGCAAATGCGTGTTCAAAAAACGAATTCGATGTTTCGGCGGCCTCGCTCAATCCTCAGATTCTCCGATGAGAGATTCTCAACGCTCACTTGCTGGTTAGAAAAACATCTGTGCTCTCCTAACACAGGCGATAACGTCGTAGCCACTGTCTGATTGGATATTAACGCTAGCGTTAGGATTGAACACTCACGTTAGACACTTTCATTCCACCCTTCACATTTTCACCCCAAGCGATACGTTTGAATTCCCATGTTAAATACCAATCCTTTAATACGTGCAGCTGAAGCATTCTCAACACCAGCAGTAAGATTTAAAGCGAATTGATAGCGGATTTTATTTACATTTGGCTGGCGTTTGTAAACACAAAATTTCAGCCAATCAGAATGCACGAACATTTCTTTGTTGCTATTCTGGAGAAGTTTGTTTACATTTTTTCCCGAAAATTCTTCCCCTTTCAAATTCTATTTCTAAACCAATTTTTTTCGATATCAATTTGCTTTAACTGACCACGGTATTGCCACTTTTTCTTGACAGCTTGCGCCACTCTCCAACCGAAGGGATAAATCTACGGCGAATGGAGCCGATTTACTACGTACATTTTATTTTTGTAGTTCGTCTTGCTGCAGCTAGGTGGCTCCCTCTACGTCGGCAGTCAAATTACCCGTTAAAGCCTAGTTTATACTTCGACGCCCGATGAAATCTGGACGCCGACTTCGCAGAATTGATTCTTAGTCCAGCGTACTTTAGCGACGACCCGTTATGATATTACTCAAGTAATTACAGCCTCGCGATTGGACGCCGACCAAATCGCACGACGGGGTCGGCAACGAACGCAAGATCGCGCGTCTGTCGCCAGCGATGGTCGTGCGTCGAAGTATAAACAAGGCTTAAGCCTAATTTATACTTCAACGCACGAGCATCGCCGGCGACCGACGCGCGATCTTGCGTTCGACGCCGACCCCGTCGTGCGATTTGGTCGGCGTCCGATCGCGAGACTGTAATTACTTGGGTCATTCTATAACGGGTCGCCGTCGCTGAAGTACACTGGAATATGAATCAACTCTGCGAATTTGGCGTCCAGATTTTGATCGTGCGACGGACGCCGATGGTCGTGCGTCGAAGTATGAACTAGGCTTAAAGCCTAGTTTTTTTAAGAAACCAGTTTTTTTAAAAACCTGGTTTTTAAAAAAACTGGTTTATTTGATTAAATGAACGGTATGACGTCCGACCCCGATCAAAAAGATCACGAATTGCAAGAGTTAAACCTATTCAAACTTCTGTGTCATCACGACGGGCGTAATCCATTCGCAATCGACCTGACGATGATCGCGACACCTGATGCCGACTGTTCCGCCGCAGGCAATCGCAGTGTGACCTGACATCAGCATTAGCGATCGCATACTAATTGATTTTTCAATCCACATGCGATCCGATCGAATCCGATTGTGGTTCAAAACTATTGCGTGTAAACGCTACCCAATGCAGTCCACACTGGGAAAAAAATCCTATGGAAAAAATCCTAATCATGCTGAGTACTTTCGGGGTACTCGTTTTGTCCCTGAGATGAGTAGAAAGGTACTCATATTGAGTAGAAAGGTACTCATAGCGAGTAGAAAGGTACCCATAGCGAGTAGCAAGGAACTCCAAATGCAGCTCCTTGGCCCGATGAGTACCTTTCTACTCATCTCACGGACAAAATGACTGATGAGTAGACTGATGAGTAGTCCAAAGTACTCAACATGAGCGGGAATTTTTTTCAGTGCAATGTGGATTTTGGACCGCATTGGACCACATACGACCACATTTAAATCTCGTCTAAACGCAAATGAGACCCGTACGGGTACATCGGATACAATCGGATCGATAGTCCATGGGCTAGGGGGCTCGCGGGCCAAATCTGACTTTGGGGCGTATATTTTCTTGAAGTACACTCAGAGATCTACATTTTGACACAAATATTGATATGTTCTTAGAACGTGTACCCTTGGCCAAATAATGCTTCGATGTACTGGAGCACCCTTCCCATCCATGAAGTTCGTAAAAAGACTGTAAAACGTTGCCACTGCGTCCACTCCGTTCGCACACAGTTTGAGCCCGTTCGGCAAAATTTTCAAGAACGTACTGAGAACTAGCTCAGTGTGATGGGGGTATTAAATCCACATTGGACCGCATCGGGTAGCGTTTACACGCAAGAGTTTTGAACCCAAAATCGGATTCGATCGGATCGCATGTGCATTTTTGCCTGTCGTCTAAACGGCCGTTATGTTTATCTGCAGCCGGAATCCTCTTCTTCATAATAAGGTCATTATTGTTCTGGGATCTTATTCCAAGATTCAACAAATTCCATCCACTCTCATGCGTCAGCTAAACCACCGGAATGCGTTTTTCTCAGCTGAGTATTATAAAATCAAGATGTAGGGGCGTAGCCTATTCAAAAAGGGTGATCATCGCGCGATTAAGACTTAGACGCGTGTAACTTCACTAAATGCACACACTTCCACCATGCATTTGACCAAGTTACACGTGCCTAAGTCTTAAACACCCTTTTTGAATGCAGCCCGTAATGTCTACGTCTTGCAATTGGAACAATTTGAGCCTATTGGTAATCTGAAGTTCGATCTGACGACTTCAAATAATGCATTTGAACGTGTGATAAATTCACAGTAGTGGCCTCCTGCCCATGTCCAGATTGAGTACTTCCGGTCTTCAATAATATTCTATTGGTTCTGCCGTGGAGATAGGCGTTGACTGAGCCGATTAAGCTACGTCACCGTACTACTGTACCCGCGCCCCAATACCGTCCTGGGGCCGGTTGCACAAACGCATACTAGGCGTAGTATCATTCTATCTCCTAGTTGGCTTCTAACTTCGTATACAAACGCATACAAAGTTAGAAGCCAACTAGGAGATAGAATGATACTACGCCTAGTATGCCTTTGTGCAATCGGCCCCTGGGCGGGAAATCAGAGTAGGCGGTAGATTGTCATGTGGGCCGAGCTTAGTACGGCCGGTCTTGTATAGAAATTGCCGTCAAGCGAATAGGCCCTATTGGTATGCAACAGGCCTCACTGTAAGATGATCAGACCATGACTTGATGTAGTCCGTGAATCACCAGAGCGCCGCGAAGTTTTGACATGCTAAAATTGCTGTTGCATACCAATAGGGCCTATTCGCTTGACGGCAATTTCTATACAATACCGGCCGTACTAAGCTCGGCCCACATGACAATCGGCCGCCTACTCTGATTTCCCGCCCAGGGGGGTTATTCACTAAGCCAACGCTAATTTTTGCGTTGCGTGGAATTAGCGTAGCGTTTGCGCGGACTTTGCGGGATCGCTAACTTGGCGTGGCGTGGTATTCACAAAACCCCCCGCAAACTCCACGCTTACGCAACGCTATTAGCGGACACACAAACTGACATAATTGACCATTAACTGATTACGGCCTTCTCCGGATCTTAGTCGTTTGAACTCGCCGCTATAGGGTAGTTGTCCTACAGTTGTACCAGCAGATATAGCAGCATCATGGAGGCCCCCGTCGCGATCGTATCAAAAAGGAAGGCGCGTTTTACGGAACTAGCCGTCTCCGTACTCGTCGATAACGTTGAAAAACATTACCATATCCCGTACCTCAAGTAAGTTTACCTGAATGCGATTGGCTCACACCGCGTGACCATGAGGTACTTTGGCATGTCGACCGCTCTGACGTCACTAAAGGTGCGACATTTTCATGAAATGTCGACCGACACTGGCCGCCGCTTTTTTCACTCTATCGGTTCGCAAGTTCGAACGTCCATAGAACAAATGCGGACTCTTCAAACGGAAACATACCACTCACAATCTCATTTTTGGCAGCGAGCAGTAGCCTTGATGCAAAATGGTTGACTCAATGCGTCCCAAATTCTTAGCTGGAGAAGGTCGGCATACCCTAATTTTGAAGTGATTCTAATTGTTCATAAAAGAAATTGTTTTCAATCAACTCGACTTTTGGTGCGGGATAAAAAATGCTGCCCTCCATGGAGGGTGACATGCCGAAATGTCCCCCCTCGGGATGCGATGTCGCCCTTCGCCTCTGGAGACATTGCATCCCGGGGGGGGGGCATTTCGGTATGTCACCCTCCATGGCGGGCAAAATTTTTCTATAAGATCTAAATTCAGTTTGCGGTGCGATGTCACCTTAAATCAAGTCGACGACTTCCAAGATCACCGGGCGTGGCATGCGATTCCTTTTTAATGAATCCGTGTCATCGTATAATATCTAGAGTTTTATTCCATCTCGGAATATCGTATAATTTCGACGGATTTGTCGGCGAGTATCTTCCTCTGCTACGAGTAACAAAGCCATTTTTATAAAGAGACAGGCTTGCGTGGCGTTTGCGGGACCTTTTTCGGAGACGCAAAATATCCTCATTAGCGGGCTGAATTGCGCACTCTTGCTAACTAGCGTGGCCTTTGTGAAACAAGCAGAATAGCGTGCGTTTGGTTTGCGTGCGCTTAGCGGGCCCGCAAACGTCTGCGTGGCTTTAGTGAATAACCCCCCAGGACGGTATTGGGGCGCGGGTACAGTATTTTCAGGAGAGCTTTCCCCATGTTATGGCTGTTCTGCGACAGGTGACGCCTCTAAGCAAATTCCCGTCCTAACAGTCGTTCCCCCTGGCGTTAGATTTGTAATAGGCCTACTTCTAATGCAGACATAGAAAACCCCTGCAGCCTTTAAACGGTATCCGGGGTGGGGAAAGTAGCCCCGTTTATACAGAACACGGTTTGCGGTCCGGCATCCGGTGTGCGTTTTCCATCCAGAATGCCTCAATGTGTTTTCTTATAACCGTTTATACAGAGCGCGGCCACCGCACTCACCGTTCCGGTGTCCGGACGCCGCGCCACATTGAATACCTCCAGAGTAATTCTGTACGGTCCCGCAACGCCGGACGGGCCTGAACCAATCAGCGTGAGGAAGGAGATTATCACGATTAGCAAACCGTGCCCTTTTCACCGCATCCTGTTGGAACGAAAAAACGGACAAGCCGCATTCCCGTTCCGCAGGCCGTAACCGTATGCCGGATGCCGGACCGCAAACCGTGCTCTGTATATTAAGGGCCCGTAAAAATCGATCAAATTGACTTTTCCGTTGTTGTGTCCTGAAAACTACGGGCAAACGGACTGAAAACATCCGGATCCGCGCGCCAATGAATCATGCGTTATGCCTCAGACCTTTGAACATTTTGAATACCTCACGCCGAAATTGAGTTCCACTTACACAGTAGAGGAGGAAGTTGATGGTGTTGTTTAGGTAACCAAGAAGATTTGTTACTGCATAGCTTAAGCTTTGTTGAGCAAAATGTTTCCTGCTGGTGTACACATGTGAGTATTTAAAATACGAGTAATGGATAGAGCTTGGTAATGTTAACAAGATGAACACAACACTAACAGTGCTCAACATGTACGTTATACTCGTCATCTGAGATGACCGACCGTCTGATCGTCCTCCAGGATTCTGGAGTTTTTTACGTTTTACCTGTCCCCTCACGACCTTGTACAGTATGGAACAATTACAGAAAACGATGACGAGGAATGGCAAAAACGAATAGACCAGCAAGTCAATCCAATTCCAAACCTCGTTCCAGAAGTACTCGTACTCTGCCTTATTTCCGCAGGTCAGTTGATTGTATTCATAAATATATATTAAGTGTTTGATATAAATTATTGGCGAATTTAAGACAAACAGAAATATAAAAAGAGTACCCAGACCTATAGAGGTCCATCGCTTTGAACATATAACTCTCGCCTTTAGAGGAAAAGATACAGATATCCATCTTTCTACTGTCAAACAGGCGACATTCCAACTGGCGAAATACATAAACAAGTATGTGAAAAACGTATGAACTGGGCAGGATATATACGACAGAAGTCTAACCTCGATGTCAAACAAATATAAGACCCATTGACGAAGGAGTCCTGTCCAAAGCACGGCGGTGTCAACTGAAGCAAGTGATATCAGTAAAATCCTCGTGGAAGCTTTCCCAAACTTTCGTCTCAGCAAGACGAGTATTGTTAAAGCATTAAACACTGTCCCAAATATTAATAGAAAAGGAGGTACCCATTTCCAGAGAGGTATATGAAGTTGCCGTTTCCATATATTAAGGTATTCTTCCAGACTCATGTAAGCAGCGCTAGTCGCCCTTGAGTCGGCTCCTGCATCCAGTAGCGAAACCGCCTCATTGGTATTGTTTGTCGTTAATTCGTTAGAATTCATTTTTCGTTGAATTTCAGACTGGTATCAAGACAGTACTTTAATATTTTCCGCAATGTTCCGGTTAGCCCAACGACAACGTTTACAGAGATTCTCCCATTGCTAAAATTTACTCTAACAAAGGGGGAACCATCGCTAATCGTTGTCGTAGGCCCAACCGCACCGTTTCGGAAACTCATTATTACACGAATCCTTTTTGTCAGCCCAACCCGAATTCGTCGAAGCAACAGTTTGAAAATCCAGCTGACCAACTGCGGCGAAGTACATGTATATAAGTAACGTATTCTCATCGTATTCCTCACTTCTTTCGTCTCATGCATGAAATTGCACAGCACTAGCAGGAACCAAGCACCCACGAGATGCAGTCGATAGGAAGACACCATCATCATTGCAGCTGTGTTAAAGAGGAGGACGAACGGTGTAAAATTTAGAGTGAACCAGCTGCTTCATGAATCCAGAATCCGAAAACTAACCTTAAAGCTGACAGGTCAGATATACTCTCCGACTTGTGTGCAAAAATTTTTACGCTCAACTTCGGCAGACCACGAGGCTGCCGAAGTCGAGCGTTCGGTAATGTTCGTAATGTACACTAAGCTTCCTACCTTGAAACACCCATTACACCCTGCGCACAGGAACTACGTCATCATTCACTCGCCTGATAACCGGAAGTGAAGGATCGAGGGCTCTGCATAGACAGAGCTAGGCTCAAAATATACAGTGCACGTATCCAAAGAAATCGTAGGCAATATGCGTCAAAAATGGAGAAGTCCAAACGAAAACTAATTCCGCATACATGGCAATTGGACAACACATGCAACGATTTGTC
>NMRB01001428.1:155401-169929 GCA_002633025.1 Notospermus geniculatus
TTCAGTTCAGGTATGTAGATAAGATGATAGAGATTGCATTTGGACAGGTCATTTCAAAATGACGCTTTTTTTAAACGATTGACGCTTTTTTGAAATTAGACGTGCTAAAGTCTCTTATCTTCGGGTGGCCTCGGTTAGCCGCGATTGTTGTTGTAATCTTCACAAGTAAACCATTGTAAAACTCTGACTTCAACTGCCCCGTGATATCACGCTGCAGCGCGACCACCATTCCCACCATGCTCGGCGAGCAGTTGTGCGGTTGCGCCACATTCGATCCACTTCCTCTTTTCACCACGGAATCACGGTAAAGCGCGAATCACGGTACCGCGTGACGGCCCAGTCTGGTAATGGGTGTTTCAAGGTAGGAAGCTTATGCCCGTTGTACACGGTAGGATTTTTTTGTACTAAAAATTATAAATGAGGCTCATGAAGGGTGATTTCGGTCATAGGCTACCGATTGCATTGCTGAAAGGCATTGTGGACACCCATTTAGGCCCCATTTATAATTTTTAGTACAAGAAAATCCTACCGTGTACAACGGGCATTAGTGTACATTACGAACATTACCGAACGCTCGACTTCGGCAGCCTCGTGGTCTGCCGAAGTTGAGCGTACAAATTTTTGCATACAAGTCGGAGAGTATATCTGACCTGTCAGCTTTAACCTGCAGCCGGTAACCGTAACCCCTCATTTACTTACCAGACACACTTGAGGAGGAACGACGGAGGACATTCGATGTCTTCCGTTTAGTGGCAAAATATTTCCTTGCTCGATGGGACATCCGAAAAAGGAAGCCGTCGTCAATGTAGCTTGTACACCGTTGTATAAATTGGCAGAAAACGAAGAAATTATAACTCGTCGAAGGATTTCTATTGGCTAGTAACTCATACGCCCGAGTGGAAACAATGGATTGAAATGAACCCAACTTCGCCAGGTTTCTGTTGGCATCAGTCGGACGTGTGATCATGAATTTCAAACGTCACGGAGTCCACTGAACACGACTGATGTAATCGAAACTCACGGTAATTTCTTGACTAATGGCAATAATGATGGAGTCGGGTTCCATAAGCGGTATGTGCCGTGCAACACCATTAAACGACAACGATAAAAAGGAGGAAACTATTGGACCTTTGCCCTGCTAACGTCCAGCCGGATCTTTACACAGTGATATCACAAGGCCCACGATGATGTTGTACAGGTCAGGTGGTTGCAGGATCCTGAACTCTAGCGACATGTGCCTCAAGGATGTTGCAGCCTCGATACCGTGTTCTGGCCTCGATAGCATCACTCAATCGACCGAGAAAAAAACCGGGCGACCGAGAAAAAAAGTAAGGCGATTGAGATAAAAAAAATCGGGCGCTCAAGATAAAACGTCGGGCAACTTCGAAAGGATATCAATAAAATGTGATTCCCTTTCGAAGCCACCGTATGCAGCTGGGATAAAGTATAATTCACCCTAACTTCAACATGGCAAAGTGCCAGGCCTGTGCAACACACACCATAAAGTGAACACATAAGCTGTGGTTACACTACATAAAATCTACGGGTTTTTTGCGGTCACACCTATGAATTGCCGGGCTTCGAGAAACCCGTGTCTGAAAACACGGGTTTTTGAGACACGGCAAGCTGGCCGTGCTTTTCGAAATCCCCGTGTTAGTTTTTCGCACGGCTACAGATGGCGCAACGTCGTTTCCGCGCCTCCAACAATGGGGGCAATGCAGAAATGACCGAAGAGTCAATGCATGCAGCGCGACTGTCGCCGGGCTATCTAACTACAGTGTAGTAGTAGTGTGACCTCTCGCCGGGATTTTCGTACACAAGGGTCTGGGAAAACACGGGTATTTTCAACAGGTGTAACCTTAGCTAGTGATTAAGTAAAGAAGGTCAATTTTTGCGGGACACAGATTACAGGTTTCTGTGCACTGCCAGTCCTGTTTGCAGTGATTTGGGGCTTTTTAAAAAAATTCATTTCGTTCCTTAGCCCTCAAACTACAAAGCACAATATTTACCAGTTGACTGGGCACAACCTTGGAGTGTTTGCTGTTCAAGTGACCCTTACATTAGGTAACTGCGACATGGATTATTTACCACTGACTTGTGCATATTTCCAAGCTTGGCATTTTGCCCATGTTGAAGTGAGGGTGAATTATAGAGCCGTTTAGACGACCAAGCCAAAAAAAACACATTCAGATTAGATCCGATTCGATTCGATATACCAGCATGCCGGACCGGATGTGTTCCAGTTTTTTGGGGGTAGCGTTTACAATCTGGTCACATTCCGACTTCAAATTACCCTTGCGGAACTCTCCACAGCGAGTGCGGTCAGTGGAGGAAGAAAAACCACATCAATGCGCAGGAAGGATAAATCCGGATTCGGGTCTCATTTGCGTTTAGACGAGAATTTTAACTGTTTAATCTGGTCGTATGTGGTCCAATGTGGTCTAAAGAGGTCAAATGTGGATTCGGGACCAGCAAAATAGATGGTTCATTTCAAATCCACATTTGACCACAATGGGTAGCGCTTACACACAATAATTTTGAACCACAATCGGGTTCGATCGGATTGCATGTAGATTTTTGCCTGTCGTCTAAACGACCCTTATACTTTAGTGGCGTATTGAACAAACAGTACTGTACGCGTAACCCCCCCCCCCAATTCATTAAAGTACGTACTGTACAAACTAATAAGCTCGAGAAACCCATGGGAATGGGTCCATACATTGTCCCCTATCTTGACCCGTTTGCCATGGGTTTCTTTAAATGGGTACAAGAGATTGGGTTCATGGTATTGGTACCGGTACCCAGAATATTGTTCTACGAGTATGAAATGAATAGATCCTTAGGTTGCAGTAACCCATAATGACCAGGGCCGACCGCATCGAAACCCAGATAGCGGTAAAGATAGCCTATCGGCGACTTATCGCCATCAGTATCGGTGAATGACCGCACAGAATGTCCGACAGCAAAATAGCGATAGACCACCGGTAACGATGGCCGCATAGAAACTCCGATAGCCTATCGGCCTGCCGCCGTTAAGACCCCGATAGGCGATTTCGCTAAAGGTGCTCAGACCACCTTTACCGCGCCGATACGACACATGCGGAACAAAGTGTGGCAAGTAGAAGCGGATAATTTCTTCGCGGAAGATGATCCTGACGAAGCCGTTAGGCCTAGACGGAACAGACGACAGCTCATTCGTCACAACTTATTCGAAGATGTCCCAGACCACGAATTTTTTGCATGTCATCGGTTTCCGAAAGCAGTATTCACCCAGTTGCTTGATATTCTAGAACCAGCACTGACACGTCATACACATAGGTGAGTTAGCACAAGCCTTCGTGCTTGGAATGAATTGACTTTGTATGGCAGTTTCGCGTAAGAGATGCTGCTAGTGACTATTTGGCAGCACCAATCACCATGGAATAATACACCATTAAATTTATTGTATCGCCATCTCGTCATCAACATTGACGAATTTTTACGGAGGACAACAGTTATGTTTTACATATTTTTTCTCCTATCTCGATGATATTATGGAAACGAAGCTTGGGTCAATTTATATTCCGTAAAGTCACGAAGGTGTTGAAATATCACAACTTTGATAGAATTTCCGGCGAGATTACCCTTTGTTGTTGAGAGTTAGTGAGAGGACGTTTCTTTTATCTTCTCAGATCTCAAGCTCTTGAACCATCTCTACAACTCAGCGTAGGCGTGAGATACCTTGCTCAAGGTGGCTTCCTGCCAATGCTCGGTGATGTATATGGTATTTGTCCCAGATCAGCCAGCAACTGTGTCCATACTGTTGCTCAAGCAATGTGACAGGATGGATCGATTCATTTCCTGGCCCGACCAAGCTGAGGCTAATGTAACCATGCAAGATTTCTTCAGTGCCAATCATCATCATTTCCCCTGTATTACTGGACTAATTGATGGTACCCAAGTTGCCATCAATACACCACATCGTTCAGAAAATGAGGCGGCTTACGTAAACAGAAAGGGATATCATTCATTGAACGTTCAAATTGTGTGCAACAGGAAGCTGAAAATATTTAATTTGGATGCAAGGTGGCCGGGAGCCACGCACGATTCATTTATATTGCGGAATTCGCACGTATGGGAGTGTTTCGAAAATGGTGAAATGGGCAACAGCTGGCTTCTTGGTGATTCGGGTTACCCACTGAAAAAATGGTTGCTTACTCCCTATGCCAACCCGGCCAATGATAATCAGGAGCGATACAACCGGGCTCATAAGCATCTTCGTTCTAGTGTAGAACGTTGCAATGGTGTGCTCAAAATGAGATGGCGGTGCTTGACAAAGCCCATTATGTTCCAGCCAGCGAGGGCATCAAGAATAATTGCTGCTTGTGGGGCATTACACAATTTTTCAATAGCCAATGGTGTAAGATACGATGACGAAATTGACGAGGACCTCCTTAATGATGATGCTTTTGAGGCTGGAAATGAAATTCACGAAAGAGACTTAGCTGGCGTGAGGGCTAGGGATGAACTGACTCGGCGTGTTTTCGCCAGGGTTCATTAGAAAGGCAGTTTACTGTGCATGTACAGAAAAGTTAGAAGTTTGATTCTTTGATGTGGGCCTATACCTGAGTGGACCATTTGGGCCTCGTGAAATTTATTCATGGCAGAAGTAAACCATAAAAAAGGACACTTTCATTTGCAATGCTCGATATCCGAGTTTTAATGAAATAACAACCGGGAGTAACAACGAAACTTAACAATGATGGGTGGCAAAAACCTTCGTCAATAACTTGAGTAAAAATAAACGGTACCGGTAAATGACACTTTCATCCGAAAAAAAACAAGAGCATGAGCCTGACTGGCTTGATGGCAGCACCTGTCACTTGGGAGAATATCCAGGGACTTTACAGTACATTGCAGAAACGTCATTGCCGAGATGTAGATGTAATCTCTTATGGCTCTACAACTGTTCATATTGGAGATGAAACTGAAAGGGGCTGTAGTTTCCCAAAACGGAACTGGAATGCGATGCATTACCCAAAACGGAACTGGAATGCGATGCATTCCCCGAAATGGAACTGGAATGCGATGCATTCCCCGAAATGGAACTGGAATGCGATGCATTCCCTAGCATTTGCAATTTCTTGTTATAATACATTCTCTTCAACTCATATGTCTTTTTCTTTATTTTCAGTTTTTTCTTCTCAATTCCTATCATTTTCCGGTAGTACTCAGACGACGTCATGTTCGGCGTTCCCTTTGATGCTTTCCTGTTGCTAGCATCCGATCCTGATGCGGATGGGGCCAGGGATTGATTGAGAGATGCCGATGATGATCTCATTCGTTCTCGGGGGTACGACGACTCGGGTTGAGGGGATGATGTGGTCGGAGTAGGTGACTGGCTTGACGGAAATAGGTCGTGATCCAGCGAGGGTGTCACCTCTCCGGATACCGTGGGCAGCATGAATTCATCCTCGTGATCATCACGTTCGTGTGGCACATGTTGATGCTCGCCAGTACCAAATGCACCTGGAATGCCTGTAATTAAAAACAATATGAATGTCTGTCTATACACGGAAAACAGCGCCGCAAATATGTTGGAGAATGATCTCAAAATGACACAAATGTCATCCTCCTAATGGCGTCAAATATTAGACATCATTTAGTATGGATCTCAGCCCCCTCCACGCCCTTAAGTAAACGTTTGCGTTTGTCTCATTGGCATACGTACCTTTAATTTGAGCCTTAGGGATTATTTGGTAGATGCTCCAATCACGGTCGTCAAAACTGCTTTCAGGCTGTCTTCACTGTCCTCTTCGTCGGGCAACGCTTCTCCCCCTCCGGTTCGTCTTCGATGTGTTTCGATGTCCCGGAAATGATTTGCTGCTGCGTCCTTCACCACATGTTTCAGGGATACCCACTTGTCCTTGATAGATGGAAGGGTGCGATTGTATCCACCCACGGCATTTACGCTGTCGAGTATTTGTCTGTAAATCTTGTTTTTATCATCCTGCGAAACCCCCTGACGGCCCTGACTGTGTTTCGCCGTCAGGGTGCTGTTAAACTTCACAAACATCTCCACTAGACAGTCGATTTCTGCCGCAGAAAAGTCGGGAAGCCTCTTTCTTTTTGGTTTTTGCGCCATGGTCTCGAACCCGCGTTTACCTCGTCTAGTGGAACATGCATTGTGAACAAAGAACGTACGCGAGTATGACCACTCAGTTATAAATAGATTTCCTGGCTTTCGGTTGATTAAGCCAACCTCGCGTAAACCTCGCACCCGGCACTTCGTATTTCCTATCTGCCGATAGCCTATTGTCAACTCTCTTTAACGGCGCGTTGTGTGCGGTGATAGGGTCCTTGGTTTTAGCGGGTTGCCGTTAGTACGCCGATAGTCACTATCTCCGTGTCTCACTATCTGGGTTTCGATGCGGTCGGCCCAGTTTCATAGGTCACTTTGGCCCATCTACGATTGCTACTCGTGGGGTGTTGGTACCCATGAGCAGCTTTGGGGTCCAACTGACCTACTTCTAGCTTTATGCTACCCAGTTCGGTCATTTGAACCCATGGGGAAATCAGTATTTGTACTCATGGGACCGGACGATTTTTATGACCACACCATTGTTTTCGCAGGACGCAAAATTTTTCTCTACCACTTTCCTTTCCTCCACGTTTTCGGTCAAACTAGGGCATGCACGTCAAATCTGACTTGCTCAGTCTAAAGATCTAATCACTTTCATTCAATTTTGGCTGAGATAATGAACTTTTTCAGCTAAATAAATCGGGATCGCCGTAGTCTATAAATAGAACAGTGTGTGGTACACGGGATCTGGGCATGGCACGACGTCGTGCCTGTGTAGGCCTACATGTAGGCCTACATCCTGATCGATCGTTCGGCAGTTCGTCGTACTAGTATAATACAGCATTCGAACACCGCCATCTTACGTCAACATAACAAACCAGCTTCTGGCCAAAACATTCGTGTGGTGGTCATGAATTCACTTTCAGTGAATTCTCAGTTCTAGTTACTCATTATTTTTTCCCACTTTTTGGACAAGTGAAAGCCACATGCACTGTCTAACACATCCCGTTTCAATTTTTCAAATGGACGAACATTCCTGTCTTCCCCAGCAGTTCAAAGAGGGCAGGGTGGTTTGGAGGTTTCACCAACTGAAGTTTTCTTCAAACTTTTCACCTGCACAACCGTCAGCCTTGGTCCCTAAGTGACAGACCAGAGAAAAATTTTCAAAAATATATCAAGATCTCGCCAAAAATGCATTTTTGTCCACAATTTCACCACTTGCTTGGCAACCCAGTGAACTCAACTATGAGAAGCCCCCTCGCCATACTATGCAAACGGGACATTGCATTGTGTTTTGGTGGCCGGGCATTTTGAATTGAACTCTGATTGAAAGCATGAAATTGATCTGTTTACAAGGTGTTGGTGTTACTCCAACCACAGTGATTTTGAACAAAAATTGGCCTGTTGAACTAGTCAACATTCAATTCAGGGCATTGATTGGGGACATGTCTAAGGGACCATCTTATAGTTGAGATCTTGATATATTCTTGGAAAATTTTCACTGGACTGTCGCTTAATCACCAAGGCTGAATGTGAAAAATTCGATGAAAACTTAAGTTGGTGAAACCTCCAAACCACCCTGCCCTCTTTGAACTACTGTGATAGACAGGGATGTTGGTCGATTTGAATAATTGAAACGAGACAGTGCATTGTGGCTTTCACATGTCCAATAATTGGGGGGAAATAATTAGTAGTTATCGAGTAATTCAAGAATAGGCCTATCTGGTGTGGATTTACTTATGACCAAGAGTGTACACGACAGTACGTCCGTCATGTTTGAGCTGGGAGACCTTAAATTGGACCCCATCCCGTACCGCCTCTACAGATGACCCCGACCATAACCATTCGGGGGCCGACTGATTTATTCCTACCCCTAACCCCAATCCAACCCTCCTGTCGCACACACCTTTTCACCTGGCCCCCTAAGAACCTTTGAAACTACTGCCGAGGCGGTAAATCGAACGACGTCACGGTCGTGTAGGCCTACCGAAATTTTTTTTCTCAGTGCGTACACGACCGTCGGGTAAATGGGTTAGTGCGTCTTAAATTTGAAGAACGAGGAGTCTGATTAGCCAAGAGTGCATATTTTTTTCGGATTTCTAGCTAGCCAGGGTGGAGCGCTAGTTTTTCTCCCAAAACCACACACCAGACCTATCCATTGCAACCCCTGTTTTTCCAAAACTACCGTACCCTTACACTAACCGCGTCATCGACCCTTGCCAGGGCCCGGTTTCACAAAGAATCTTAAGTCAGTTTTGTTGACTTAAGTCTCAATTTACCTGACTTAGTCTTAAGTCTGCAGTTCTCAAAAAAACTTAAAGGTTACCTGAAACGCATTTCATGATTTTTTTCTCTGAAAAGTAGTTCGAGTAAAAACAGTTCAGTGAAAGTTGCATGAAGATGGGATCATTAATAACTGTGTTATACCAAATTTAAGATGTGTTTCTGCATTGCAACCAAACAACTTGGTATCCATGGCTGTCCAGGCGGTGGGTTCGTGAGGTCATTTGTGCTGTCCAGAAATCCAAATATTGTCCTCAGAATCAATATTAAGGAAATAACTGCAGTACGACTGACTGCACAAGAAAAATACATCGAAACTACACCTAACTGCCCAAGTTAAATGAGTTATTTTAATGTTTTTTTATATGTTTAAAAAATCCAATGACATCAAATGTGCTGTTCACCGCTGCCTGACATGGTTGTTAGGGTGTGTATTCATCCTTTTTAAATTCCCATAACATGGTAATGGGTGACCCGATTTTCATGCGGTTTTCAGTTTCCTGATGCCTGATTCATGCTCTACAGTATTATGAAGAAAACCAGAAGTTGATAAAACCGTTTCAGGTAACCTTTAAATCAAAAAAGTGTCTTAAAGTTAAGGCGGGTAGCTAGGAGGCTTAAGTCAGCTGGAGTTGACATATGGCTGCCGTCCTGAGACAACTTCCCACTTCGCGAATATTTTTATGTGTATCTAGGCCTCTCTTCCCCCTTAGGAGTCTCAACGCACTTCACGACCCCACTTACGCTGAATTGTTGACGTGAGTGTCACCCACGCCGCGTCGCGTTATGATTCTTTCAGTCAGTGCGAGGATCTCGTGTTTGGATGTCGCAGACCACTGTTGCGGGCTTGATGGGTCTAGGCCTGCACACATCATGACCATGCATGCATGATGACGTTCATGTTCATCCGCCCGAAGTCTCCCCGTCCAAAACTATGGCCAAAGTGGTAGGCAATGCATGAATGTGGCTTCGTTTATCATGAATTCCACGACAAACCAGACAAGATGATCAACACAAAAAGTTTCATTAAATGTCCTAAACTATACATCACTCTTTTCATCATATTTCGTTCCATCCGAATTTATAAGTCCCGCCACGTTTTATATTGACCCGATGTGCACTGCGCATGCGCGGAAATAACGGTCAAAAAGTTAAATGGCGGCCGGATTTGAACCACATTTTCCGCCGATTTTCCGAGTCAAAATCTATATGGTGGAGCTGTTGACCCTGGTAAGTTATAAATCATTTTAAACGTGAATATAATTATGTAGATTGCGCAGAATACCTTATTGCGACGGAAATGAAGCCATGTAAGGATTCTTCAGGCTAAATATTTTCAATGCATTATGTGAGGGGACTTGTAACTCCGTCACAAAATTTTTCCTTTCTTTGATTTTGTAGCTGACTGGTTATGCTGAATTTTGTGAGATCTCGTTTTTAACCAAAGAAATACATGCTCAATAAATAAATGAGAATACAACTGATTTTTCTGGGCTTTGCATTCAAAAAAAGACGTGACGGAATTACAATTTCCATTGTGACGGAATTACAAGTGCCGTAATTCCGCCACAATACCATCAGGCCCGACTTAATATTTCAGTGGAAATCAGCGAGATGGCGACTCCTTCGTCAGAGAGCTAGCCTCATTGTATCCTGGCCAGCCATTCGTATTGATAGCAGTCTTAACATTTATCCCCACTTGCACAACGTTTGTAGACCTACCATGATTACAGACTTGACATTTCGGCTTGCAGGTATACTACCATGGGCAAGACAGCAGCCGAGCGACAACGCGAGAGACGAGGGCGCCTGAGACAGAACCCACGAGAACATGAGAAGGTAAAAAAGCGCGATCGAGAAAGAAAAGCAACGGTCAGGAGCAACCTTACCCCAGCTGAGCTAAAGAAACTCAGAGAACAGACATTGATAGCCGTAAAGAAGCACCGACAAGCACCTACCCCGCCAGCAGCACAGATAGGCGTACATGACTACAAGTATGGAAACTTGCCAGCTCTCCAGGAAGCGAAATCTCGTGTGTTAAAGGCGCTACCTAACAGTCCACGTAAACGATCTACTGTACTGAAAGCTGTTGCTTGCGATGTCTTGGATGCGTACGTGGTTAGTCCGCGGTCCAGTCACAAACTGCCAGACGAAGCCTTAGAGGGGTGTTCGAAAAACATGGACTATGGATCAATGGACTCTGGACTACTGGACTGTGGAAACCATGGACTGACCAGACATGAATACCTCACTGACATGCGCCGTCTGCCTCTGTTTTCATGGTTGTGTACGAAGACGTCATCGCGAATAACACACCAGTCTTGTGCATGCATAATAGGCTACTGAATTTTCATTACTGGTTGATAAAAAGATAATGCCTTTAATTTGCTCGGGAAGAGACGGCGAAAAACTAGGCTAGGCTACTCTCCATGCACACCGATATTAGGCCCAACAAGATCATTCTAGGCTGTTGATGCCTTGTGAATCAAACAGAGAAGACAAAGAGATTGTTATATGAAAATTCGAAGTTTGTTAGCTACATGTAAACGAACATTCGATGTGACCCGACAACACACGGCGATGACAGCTTCTCAATCACTCAAGACTCAGCTCCTAATTTCCTGTCGGAGAAGAGGTTTCCATTTCAGGCGGCGTAGGCCTATGTCAATGAGGTATTTATGACTGTTCAGTCCATGGTTTCCACAGTCCAGTAGTCCAGAGTCCATTGATCCATAGTCCATGTTTTTCGAACACCCGCCTTAGAGGCGGTAACTTCCTTTTACGAATCCGACAATATTTCGCGTATGATGCCAGGAAAGGCGGACTGTATCTCTATCAGGGAGTCAAACATGTCAAATGGTCAGAAAGTCAAAAAACAGAAGAGACATTTCGCGACCTTAGAATTACAGGGTTCTAACTAACATTTTGGTCAAAATTGAGTTTGATGTTGGGTATTGTTGGTATTACAGAGTTCTACAGCACAGGTCACAATTGACATCCCTACGGCTTCGCATCAGTTACTCGTATGTTACGCGTATGTTACGCGTAACTCACGGCTTTGGTTTCGCGTAACTCGCCTCGTAAATCACTGCGTAGCTAGCGAAATTTACGCGTAACATAGCTCGTGAGTTGCTGCGTATTCTACGTAGCGTAACCAGAAACAACGTCAACGTAATGTCTGCGGGTACGTACGTAATGACGTCGTAACGCCACGACGTCAGCGTAACGTCATCGAGATACGTACGGACGAAAATTACGTTACGCAACATTACGGCGTAGAAGTATGAATCAAGCTTTACTCACCTCGAAAGTTACGCGTAACATAGCTCGTGAGTTGTTGCGTAAGTTACGAGTGACTTATGCGTAACTTACGCGAATTTAGGGATGTCAATTGTGACCTGTACTGTATCTGATAGCCGAGTTAGAACCTTAAAAACCTACTGGTGTTGTGTCCAAATCAGAATAACAAGGTTCTATGTCAGCACAGCGTACCAGGTTCGGAATAACACAGTTCTATCTGCCACTTTCAACGAATCAGGCCTTGGCTTAGGCAGGAAGGAAGTTATTAAGAGACCAATCATATTTGAGCTTGCATTTCGGTTAGAAGTGGTCAAACTTTGCAAGCGATTTTCTCAAAACAAGCAAAATGTTAGTTAGAACCCTGTAATTCTAAGGTCGCGATTTAGTAATGACTATATCTGAGGCCTTCAGCCTATTCAAACAAGATCATCCGCAAATCAATGTCGGAAAATTGAAGTTTGCAGAATTACGGCCCAAGTGGGTGTTTCTGTGTTCAGAGTTGCCCCATAACGTGTGCGGGTGCAAATATCATGCAAACGTATTTCTTCTTCTCGAAGCTCTCCACCGAAAGTACCCCGATGTCGTACCACTGTACTCCAGAGAGGGGCTCGTAGCCCGATGCAAGTGCAACATCAGTGTCGATGATTGCATGTCCAACAACTGCGAAACATGTTCCGACTCCAAGCTCTTCAACCAGCACTTTCGAGATGTAGTGGAACATGACCCAACCTTCAAGTGGTACCAATGGATAGAAAAAGATGGTTTCTTACAAAAGGCAGCGATAGAAGGTTCAACGATGGATGCATTTAACGAACTCGGCACCCAGCTCCCGAAGTTCTTCTGGCACTCGTTCATCAAGGAGAAACAGGCTGCATCATACGACGAAGCAAAGTCTAAGGCCATGGACCCAGGCAGCAGCACCTGTCTGCTTCAAATGGACATCTCGGAAAACTTTACTTGCCTCTGACAAGACGAAATACAAAAGCGCACACTGGAAACATAAGCAGGTTACTGTGTACACGGTAATGTTCTACCACCGCGAACAAATTTCGTCACACATAATAGTGAGTGACAACCGCGACCACGAGAAGAATGCCTTGGCAGCATTTACGTCGAAGATCCTTGAAGTCATCCAAGCAGAAAATGCCTACAGTGAAGGCTGTAGACGTTTGGACAGATGGACCTTCAAGTCAGTATAAAAACAAGTGTGTTCGTTCTTCTTCATAGGCTCGAGGAGACACATGGGTTGGAAATCAAGTGGCACTACTTCGCAACCTCCCATGGGAAAGGCCCGATTGATGCACTCGGAGGCAACATAAAACGAATAGCTCACCGCCTGATAATGGCCAAATCGGCTACTCTCTACAATGCCGAAACTTTTGCCACCCACTGCCATTATTGATAAGTGTGACACGATTATTCGAGTAACGGTGATGAACGACGACGAAATCAGGCAGACGTGTCAAAACCTTGCCACCGTGGAACTCTGGGATGGGCTGCAATCATTTCAAGGAACTATAACAACACTCTCCCTTCGTCCGCTTGATAAGGACAGCACGGCTAATATCAATTCACAGTCCAGTCACGTGCAAATAGTGAAGTATTACCGGTGTAATAGTAAAGAGTATCCCCCTGTAAAAAGTATCCACTTAATTGTTGAATGACGGATTGAGGGGCATGGCTAGAAACCAATCGCCAGAGATTAGAATCTCAACCAGCTCGGGTTTGTAACCTGCGAACATAATGTAGTTCTTCTGGGTTTCTCAAATTTTCAAAACTATAATCAAACATGCTATCCCTTCTCTCGGGATCTGGACTGGAGGTAGGTGACCACCCACGCGATCTCTTGCTATCAGGGCCGGATCCAGGATTGACAGAAAGTGGGGCGTAGCTCGACATCGCCCGACGGAGGTAGTGAGCACCGAAAGCAGGAAGCCCCAAACGGGGGGGGGGGGGGGNAGGGGGGGGGGGGGGGGGTCTGGGGGCCCTCCTCCATAAACATTTGACAATTTTAAGTGCTTTATAGATGCATTTCCTGGCATCTGAGAGCAAAATTCTTGCAATTTTATGTGATTAAATTTGTCACTGCTCTAAAACAATCACTGCTCTGCCAAAAATAGGGGGCGGACGCCCCCACGCCCCCTTGGATTCGGCCCTGGCTATTCCGCGGCGGACACTTTTCAAGCGGTTACAAATGGGGTTAATGTTCTCTGATGCGTATATTCGACGGGCATGATATGTCAGGTCGAATATTCACCGCCAAGCCTCGCAGCAATTCTGAAGAAGGGATCATTTCCAAATTCGAGAACTGCATCCCGATATACGATAATTTCCGCAGGAGAAACGCGGTCAGCCCTTCCATCCATGATACCTGGCGGTGTGACAGGAATCAGCATCCTAGGAATGCAGATCCGCAAAACAATAGCCCGCTATTGTAAGGAATTTGAATGGTCATGGTCTCTCCATCCATATATTCTAATCCCTCGCTGAACAATAACCGGACTTTGATACCAGGGGACTTCGATTTCTTTCACACCGGCAGAGTAACTGTTCTGCTCCGGGAGTATTCTTATCGGAACTGTTCTGAGCGCACCACACTCGAACAATGCCTGGAACGTTCCCAGCACAGTTCATTGTAACGATAATCCACTAGTAAACATAGGGCCGTAACCTAGAAGCTTCCTAAAGCAGGCCTCACACGAGGACGGTTCTGACGGCGGTTCAGCACGGTTCAATAGGGAGGTTTAGAAATCAAACGATAACTTTATTTTTCATACTACACATTAACCGGATTTTATATTGCATTTATCGCTTGATTTCTAAACCTCCCTATTGAACCGTGCTGAACCGCCGTCAGAACCGTCCTCGTGTGAGGCCTGCTTTA
>NMRB01001429.1:25186-47433 GCA_002633025.1 Notospermus geniculatus
ACATTTCCTTTATGCTCTTTGACTTAGACGCAGGATAGTTAGACGCGTGTGATTATCCTGCGGGTAAACGCCTCTGGTGAACCACCGTACAGACATCAGACAATAGTTTTCTAGGCCTTTAACCTGTGTAATGCAGAATTTGTACGCTGATTAGGCCAAAACACCCTTAAACGTGCGATGATCACCCTTATTGAATACGGGCCTTCATCTTTTTCAGCTTCAGTCAATTTTGAGATGATCCCTTACAACTGCAGAAATCATTGCTAGCTGATGCATTTTTGGTTGCAATACCCAAATGCAGATGCACATTTTTGGTTACAATACCCAAGTGCGGAGATTTCTTGTACTTTAGTTCATTTGAAGAATGCGTTCATAAAACATCATATCAGTGGAGTTTTCCTTAACTTTTTTGCACCCGGATTACTTTGAAAAGTGTACACTGTGTCACATGAATTTCTCGTGTGTTTCCAAAAACTCGCCTAGCTCTCCAAATTGCAACCAAAACTGGTGCCAAGGCACTCATTCTGGAGGCAACTAAATTGGCCACAACCTCATGTAGGTTTGCTTGTTCCAAAATGACTGTGAGAGAAACAGGCCTGAGCAAAGATGCAAGCTGTGAGGAAAGAGTCAAATTCTGCCTACGTTTTTGTCAGGTTGCGATTCTTTAAAGACGCACAGTATGCACAGCTAATCACTTCCAGTTCGGCCGAATTTTAGTGCAACCTCGTTTACAGACGTGCGTAATGTATAGAACCATAGATCCACACATTATAGCATTGGGAAATCCCCAATGCTGTGTGTAGTCTTGCGCAGCCAGCCATTTCGTTCCACAGTACTGCTACAGATCCCCAGATTCGAAACACAGCAGCTGGCAGGGTTTCCGCCAGAAAAAAAAATGAGGGTACGGACCAAAAAAAAAATTTTTTTTTGAAAAAAAAAATTTTTTTGAAAAATTTTTATTTTTATTTTTATTTGTTTATTTTGGTTTTAAACGATGTTTAATGCCATTTTAGGCGTATTTTGAAGCATAAAATCACTTTCCATCGTGAAATATGATGTTAAATGGTGAAAAACAATGAATACTGCTGATGTGAATTTATCAAATTTTTGAGGGTACGGATCTGTACCCTGGAAAAATTTTAGGGTACGGAATTTTACCCATTTTACCCTCTGGCGGAAACCCTGGCTGGGTGACCGAGACTATGCTCGCCGATTATGACCCATGCTGTCTATAATACTGTGCGGCTTTAAAGGGCAGGAACACAGTGCAGTTGGCTCGGTGTGACCTATGAAATAAGTGACGCTAAATCCTGGATTTTGATCCCTTTGTGACTGGGGCTCCGTATTTACGTTTTGCATCTGCCCACGATGCAACAAAAAAGCCCTCAATATCTCAGCAAATACTTCATTTCATGATGTAAATAACATCATACCTTTCCGCTCAGAAAAAAGTGACGGCAATATTTTTACGATACATGGAACTTTGTGATACCGACAAAGTTGTCATAGTAACCAGAATGCTATCTTCAAATTTTCTGATAAAACGTAAAAAGATCCGGTTGGCAAAAGATATTTATCCAAATACATGGAATATTATTGAAGAGGGGAAAAAACACCTGACAATTCCTGATGTAAAAGGGACGTGCCGTTTTTTTGAGGAATTCTGTTTTTTCCAGCAGGATACAAGTTGATTTTACTCAGATGGAAGTGAATATGTCTCCACCAGGTGGTGCTGGTTCTTAATTTTGGTTGATGTTTTTTAAAACACCGAGTCAAGAGAGAGCCAACATCACCGCAGGTCCATCTACAACATTCGGCTGATTTGATGCAGGAGAAAACCAGAGTGTCTGGAGAAACTTGCGTGGTCAATGAGAGTCATTCTCTTTTACAATTAGCATGTTTGATTACTGAGCGCCGCAATTCCCCGAGTAAGCGCACAGCGTTCTTGTTAGCTCTGATGTCACAACTTGCGCTTACTCGCGCCTGGCCCATTTTGTCACAACGAGTCAGATTTGCACTTTGGAGGCAGTCAATCTGGACCCCCGGACAAACGTTAAAATGCAATTTCATCGAGGTTTCTTCAAACAGAGCAAAACCGCGTGTTCAGAGGTGGGGGTAGTCTCGCATTAAAAAATATGCAAAGAGGACATCAATCGGTCCACTGGTTACAATTCTATGTCAGTTTGAATGTCCCGAGGGTGTGTAGCACAGGCCATACTCGCAAAATGGCGAGAACGGTAGCATATTAAGGGTTAAAGTGTAAAGTCGGATGAAACCTACATGTATATACCGTAGATAATATCAGAATATAACCCTAAATTTTAAACTTTTTCGATTCTTGGGAATGTTTTTGCTATTTCTTGGCAACAAAACATAAATTGGATTTGGAAGACATCGCTACATGTACCATCCCAAACATGAGTTCAGTTCTAAGTTGTTCTGGTTTTTAGAGCCTCCAAAACAAACGTTATTCCACCTCGGCTTAGCATTGTATAGTCCGTTCCAGATACCTAAGGCAAATCGCACTTGGCTAACCTTGTCAGTTGTGGTTAGTCTACTAACAGCTTGACCACAAACACAGCCAATAGAGTGTTTGCACGGTGGCCATGTTGGAAGTATAAACAAAAGAATTTTTCGCCAGTCACGGTCTATGGAGATTAACTTCGATTGTTTTGAAAGTGTGTTCTTTTGTTGTATGCCTCCAACATGGCCGCTGTGATGTCACGTGCAAACACTCTATCGGTCAGAAATGCTCGATTGTAATGCTGTATGAGCAGCTTATCTAAGTTCAACTGAAAGGTTTCAGGATAGACTGGGGTTAAAGTGTAAAGTCGGATGAAACCTATATCATAGTTAATATCAGACTATAAACCTAAATTTTAAACGTTTTCTTTTCTCTGGATGTTTTTGGTGTTTCTTGGCAACAAAACCTAAATAGGATTTTGAGGACATTGCTGCATGTCAAACAGGAGTTCAGTTGTAAGTTCTGGTTGGTTTTTTAGAGCCTCCAAAACAAACGTTATTCCACCTCGGATTAGCATTGTCGAATAGTTTACAAAGTTTTCAAGAAGGAAGCTCGAGGATTGGAATCCGATGAGACACCGCCCGAGGTGTAGACGGGGATCACAGCTCAGCAGCATCATTTCCGGGTGACATAGGGATTTGGGGTTTTCAATATCCTTCCAATAAACCACCTTCAGCCAATTCACAGAAACTTTCACTCGCCAAAGCAATCTGAAGAGGTCACCACCATCGTTCCTCGGCTAGACCTCTGAAAACGGCTAAACCCAGCACAAGATTCTTGTGCTCATCAATTTTACCAAAATTTTTAGCCAAAGTTACATCCAAGCAATAGGAGCAGTCAGCCTCGCGTATTGCCAAAAGATGGCAGCGAAGTTCTAGCGGACCATAATACACCATGTGATTGGTGCTCGATGAAGAATCAATGGGTCCGCTATATACATATTTGGGCCGTAGTGACACCTATTGGTCAACTCACTGCAGGCCTTGTCTTCTGAGGCGAGCAAAAAACTGCTCGCCTGAGAACAGTAGAGTTCTCAGATGAGCAGTTTTTTGCTCGCCTCAGAAGACAAGGCCTGCACTGACAGCTCCTATTCGTAAATTTCAATCCCCAAATATCATGGTTTTCTGATGTTTGCCAACACTCACTCCAGGTACAACTGTTGGAACTGTTGCTTTATCATCAAAGATTCTATCACCCCCCCCCCCTCCCCCCCGAACACACCGTTTCATCTTTCTTGCCACCTGCGCGTCTGGATCCTTTAAGATTATCGGTAGCCTTGAAATTCCATTTCAAGGTGTTAGAATACATGTAGTTAATCCCTGTGTAAACACCATTAAAATATATACATATATCTTTAGTAGTTTTAGCCCTTTATGGCCCAAATAGCTGAAGTTGCTTAAAGATAATGTATCACGGATATTTTCGCGGGCACGAAAATCATTGTTTATTTACATTTTGTTTGTTTACGTCCAGTCTTTCTTTGTCTTATGAGTAATTTGTTGGTGGCATGCCCCTCTAAAAGTTCTTTTGATACTGAAAATATTCAATTTGGTGGGTTGGCATATCCCAAAAGTCCAAAATAACATAATGTAAACATCCATGTTTACAAACATTAAATGTAAACAATGAAGTCGCGATACATTTTCTTTAACATGCTTCAATGATTTAGTCTCCCAGCCGAAATCTGAGGATCGAACGTTTGTGTCGCAGTACCTACGGAACGAAACGGTTGGCTGCGCGAGACTACATATTCACTTCAGTACATATCACCGATAATAGGTGGCAGCACAGCGTGGATAGAGAACCAGTGAGTGGTTGAGTGAGTTGCATTGGACCGGGCACCAGTCTAACGATCACGGGGCGCTACTGGTGCTGCCACCTTCACGAAGGAATAAAACTAGTTTGCCAACCACTGTTTGTAAACAAACTGGTTTGTTTACAACTTGGACGTCGAACTCCTTTAAAGATAATGTATCACGACTTCATTGTTTACATTTAATGTTTGTAAACATGGATGTTTACATTATGTTATTTTGGACTTTTGGGACATGCCAACCCACCAAATTGAATATTTTCAGTATCAAAAGAATTTCTAGAGGGGCATGCCACCAACAAATTACTCATAAGACAAAGAAAGACTGAACATAAACAAACAAAATGTAAATAAACAATGATTTTCGTGGCCCGCGAAAATATCCGTGATATATTATCTTTAAGCCAGGCGTACATCACACTTGTGACTGGATACAGCCAGTCGCCACTGAGCTACCTGGCGATTGGGAGGATCTACATGTAGCTGGAACTGGAGGCGACTGATCAATCGAAGGAAATGATTGATGTACGCACCCTTGCGACTTGCTGGAACTAAGATTTTGTCACTCGCAGCGAGATGTTCAACTTTATAGCGACTATAGTTAAAGCGAATCGAAAGCGGATTTTGTTTACATTTAGATGGTGTTTGTAAACAGAAAATTCAGCCAATCAGAATGCACGAAAATTTCTTTTGTTGACATTCTGGAGAAGTTTGTTTACATTTTTCCCAAAAATTCGTCCCCTTTCAAATTCTATTTCTAAATCAAATTTTTCGCTTTTGATTCGCTTTAACGTACCCAGTTTTGTTCAGTCGCTGCAATGTATGCGGGCTTGCGACTGATCAGTGCCAGTTTCCTGAACAAAACCAAGTCTAATTGAGTCCCAATGATGGGCCGTAAGCACCAACAAAGATTATCTTGAACTCGGGTTGAGCCACAACTTTTCCACACTGTCATATCATGCCCTGGCAAACCTGAACAAAACTGCCCACTAGTGTTAACTCTCAATGATATCCAATAATGTTGATGATGGTGGGACTGGTGTGACACATAGTTCAAGAAATAGCCCTCCTTTTTCCAAGTTGTATGTCTACACTGCTTCGATAAAAGGGAAGGGAACTTCCTTTGAAACCACATCAAAAGTTTTGAAAGAATAAAGCACGCTTAAGAAATCTTTTGGTCTTAAGTAAAACGGGGTTGACTCCCACACACAGAGTTATTGTTTCACACATTCCCACTTCCCAGGTAAAACACATCCTCAACCCCAGATTCTGACAGTCATCAAAAATCAATAACTGCAGCGGTGAGCGAGAAAGTATCAGAATCCCATCTCGGCAAACTCCGCGGCGTCGACGATACCCCTAATCACCAATGGACCAATCCAGAGCCAGCCGTGAGGGTAATAAGAAACTACATTAATGTATGCCACCCACTAACTGTAAGTGGGCCTGCCCGCTTTATAAAGTGCCTCATAGAAATAACCGCTCTCAGAAAATTTTGGACAAGGAAGGAACCAGACCAAGTCACTGTCGCTCCAACGAAACGATATCTGTGAACCGAATTTTAGCGTCAGCAGACAGATACAACAAGCAACCAGCACAATGTCCCGACTCACAATTGTAATCTTCGTCATGGCTGTTCTCGTCGCTCTGACACAAGCCAACTGGTACGGGAAGCGAGGTAGGAAGATTTCAAACACTTTTCATCAATTTTATCCTTCATTTTGTCCTTTCTTGCCCCGCCCCCTTCCCATGTGTGGCCCTCATTCCATTCACGACCCCACAAAGTAGGAATCATCCCCCTAAAGGCACCTCTCCACGGGAGATTTTTCTTGCAGAAGATGGCTCACAATGGGCAATTCACCATTATTTGTTCCTCACGGCTTACGCTCAGACCAATGACATAAACATTTGCTCGCAGTTGAGTTGCCCATTGAGAGCCAACTTGCGCGAGAAAAATCTCCCATGGAGAGGCACCTTTTCATTGTTCATCCCGTGTTATCTGGAATTACCACATCATCGAATTGAGCAACAAAGTTCAGGAAGTGAAATTCAGTTCCTGAATCTCTGTTCACCACTTACTCTCTTCACCACTTACTCTCTAAATTCTGAGGAGTGAAATTCACTCATTTGGAGTGAGGCAGGGACCACTCCGGCCTGAACTCACTCTTGACCACTCCAGAAATTCACTCCAAAGAGTGAATGGGTTTACTAAGAATATAGAGTGGCTTCACTCCTGTTTTGATTGAAAATCACTCAATTCTTAGTGGAGCCATTCACTCGTATGGAGTGAATGGCTGGAGTGTCCCTGCCTCACTCCAAATGAGTAAATTTCACTCCTCAGTATTCAGAGAGTAGGTTTTGCCCAATTGAATCAAACGCAAGTCCATACTGAAACCAATCCACAACCTTCAGGTCACCACCCGTACCTTTCAGGTCGTCACCCATAATTTTCAGGTCACCACCCATATCTTTCAGGTCTCCACCCATATCTTTCAGGTCACCCATACCTTGCCCTCAAACTTTCCCATCCAAATCTCGACCAGGTATCATTGTTTGACAATAGCGTAGGCCAAATTTCGAATCGGACAACTTGATGATAACTTCTTTGCACTAACAAGAAGTCGATGTGAAAATTAAGATTACGATTAGAACTCTACAAACAACTTCAAACCCAACCTACGTCCAGGTGTGTTTCAAAATTGGTCACCCAAGAAAATGGGGCAAAATTTAACTTTGAAATGATCACAAGGATTTGTGCCATTGATTTTCCAAAAATCAAATGTATTTAATAATATAGACCTTTAACTATTAGTTTCTCCATCTGGGGTGTACACTCATTTGAAGGAGGGTATCAAAAATATTGAGTTTACCAGCAAAATCTATCGTTCCATCCGACACCAAAACTACTTTCTGCTGTCAGATTTTAAAGGGTTAATAGAGTTTGCAGTGCCATAATTTAGAGCTCCATAATACCCAGATCTGAATATTGTAGAGTTTCAAGAAACAGCCTTTCACCAGTGGACAAAAGAATGGTGAAAATTTTCTGGTGTCGGACAGAACACTTTTTGAAACACACCCGTCCCCTGATTGATCTCGGTTGATGCCATTCAATTTGGTATCTTTTCTGATCTTCTGATAATAAGCAAGAAGTCAATCACCAGAATTCACGAATTTTCGACCCCAACCGGGGTCTTTTTCAAGTGGAACTTTACAATCTGAAACTCTAGAAAAGACTCAAATTCTGATCAAATTCTGATTCTTATTCTGATCTTCTAATTTCACAAATTCATCCTAACAAAGCCTGAACTCGTTTGAAAGAAAAATTGGAGGCAACAAGATACCACTAAAGGCGCCTCTCCACGTGAGAGTTTTCTCGTAGAAGTTGGCTCACAATGGGCAATTCACCATTATTTTGTTCCTCACGGCTAAAGCAAGGTTCATTGGCGCACGGATCCGGTCCATTTTCAGTCCGTTTGCCCTATTTTTGCAGATACGACAACGCAAAAGTCAATATGATCGATTTTTTATGGACCTCAGTCGGACAAAATCCATGCGCCAATGCTGCATTACGCTGGGACCAATGACACAAACAACTGCTCACAGTTGAGTTGCCCATTGAGAGCCAACTTGCGGGAGAAAACTCTCACGTGGTGAAAAGTTCAGTTGTTCAAAGCAGGCGTGGATCCAGAGGGGGGCCGAGGGGGCCGTGGCCCCACCTATTTTTGGAAGACCAACAAAAAATGGGTCACTAACTCCGAAAAAATGAGCAAATAGATGAGGAAATCATGCCTCCCAGATGCTTGGAAATCGTGTCTAAGCGCATCTAGAATTCAAAATTTTCTCCCCCAAATCCCCGTCATGGTTTCGCGCCTTTGGCACTCGCTTTGCGACTCCGTCGGCCTGCGGCTGACGGTGTCCGGCCCCCCTATTCCGAAATCCTGGATCCGCCCCTGCAAAGGTAGCCGTTTGGCTAAATGTCTACAAGTTTTCATAGCCAAATATCTATGACTGAGATACTGCCAATGGAAATAGAAAGGACTTATGGCGATTAAAATGGTGAAAATCAAGGAATTTTTGTAGCCAAATGGCATAGTTGACAAAATCCTTTATAGCCAAATGAGAAAATCCTGTAGCCAATGGAGATGAAAACAGCTACTTTTCGAGCCCTGGTGGAGAGAGTGCCTTAAACGTGCTCCTCGACGTGAGAATTTTCTTGTGCGAGTTTATTGGCTCCCAATGGGCAATTCACCATTGTTGGTTTCTTACGGATTATGCCGACACCGACGGCACAAACGATTGTCCATTAGTTTTCTTTGGTTGCGTTGCCCATTGAGAGCCAACTTGGGCGAGAAAACTCACACGTGGAGCAGTGCCTTTAAGGTAAAACTGACAGAAGGGATCAGAAATTAAGCTGGGTGAACTACTAGAATATATTGTGCTTATTAAATTGTTCAAACTTAAAGCCCCACTGTATTGAATGTGAAAAACGCAAATCATCGCCGCGATTCTCGCACGACGTCAGCGTAGTGTAAAATGTACTACGCTCTGTCAGAATACATTACAGCTCTCCCTGCAGTTTTTTCCAATGCGTGCTGAAAACTAGGCCTTGATTCTGTGAAGTGCGTCATTTTGGGGACCTTCACGAGGCTATGGGACCTCTATGTGCACTCTCCTAACCTTTTGAAAATATCGTAAAATTCAATACTGTGGGGCTTTAAGCTAGAAATCCACTGCTGATTTTCTGCGTTGCAACTTGCTTTGCAACCTGCTACCTGCGATTGAACACGATCGCAAGGAACTGATACCGATCGCCGACAGATTGCCGACTGAAATTGCCCACACCTTCGCCATTGGTGGAAATCACGTCTAGCGAGTCCACTACGGCGATCGAGTGCCCAGTTGCAACGCAACCCAGTTGCAAAGCAAGTCGCAACGAAAAATCAATGGTGGATTCCTAGCTTAATGGCGCTCCTCCACGTGAGATTTTTCTCGTGCGAGTTGGCTCTCAATGGGCAATTCACCATTGTTGGTTTCTTACGGATTATGCCGACACCAACGGCACAAACGATTGTCCATTACTTTTCTTTGGTGACGAGTTGCCCATTGAGAGCCAACTTGCGCGAGAAAACTCTCTCACGTGGAGAGGCATTTCTCTAAAATCTACGTTATTTACTCACAACACTATTTCTTAAATTCAATATAAGAAATAGTTCGTATAACTACGACCTTAGAGCAGATTGTTCGCGTCTGTCCAAAGTGAACCAAAAATAATAAAACAGCCCGTTTTATTCGTAACAACAACTGGTAAATGCATTGCGGCGGCCGCTCCGGAAACTGTTCTGTGGAATCTTTGACTCGGCGCGAATAGTCCGCTTTAAAGCTAGGAATCCACCATTGATTTTGCATTGTGACTTGCTTTGCGACTGGGTTGCGTTGCAACTGGGCACTCGATCGCCGTAGTGGACTCGCTAGATGTGATTTCCACCAATGGCGAAGTTGTGGTCAATTTCATTCGGCGACCGGTCAGTGACCGGTATCCGTTACTTGCGATCGTATTCAATCGCAGGTAGCGGGACACCCTAATTCAAGATCCAAGATCCGAGATCCAAGACCCAATTTCAAGATCCAAGACCCACCACATCTTCTCAAGTCGACAGTGAAAATGGTTGGTAGGCCTACCAATTACCTTGACCAATTAGGTACATGTACTAAGGGTAATAGGCCTACCTCAGGCGTGATTTATGATCCCATTTGTCACGAGGCCTAATGTTTATCTGGGCTGCAGCGTTTGAACCAAAGTGACATGACAATATTATAGGTAGGCCTCGAGATGCTATTTGCTATGCTCTGTACAAGGCCTTGGTGTCTGCATAGGCCTATATGCATCAGATTGTCCTCCCATCAANCAAGGTTTTGAGGTTACCTTTCATACAAGTGAAGGGAACACCATCAGGCATGCGACCTTGTCTATTCTCTTGGCAGCAGTATTAACTAACATTATGACACTCAGCTGGAAAAGTGTGCCGCTTGTTGACAGTAATAAACAGAATGGGGTCGAAATACCATCAGAGTTCGCCTTTGGTCTTGGATCTTGAAATTGGGTCTTGGATCTTGGATCTCGGATCTTGGATCTTGAATTAGGGTGTCCCGCAGGTAGCAGGTTGCAAAGCAAGTCGCAACGCAGAAAATCAGCAGTGGATTCCTAGCTTAAAGCGAATCGATAGTGAAAAAAATTGATTTAGAAATAGAATTTGAAAGGGGATGAATTTTCAGGAAAAAATGTAAACAAACTTCTCCAGAATGTCAACAAAGAAATTTTCGTGCATTTTGATTGGCTGAATTTTGTGTTGACAAACACCAGCCAAATGTAAACAAATTCCGCTATCGATTCGCTTTAAGGGTGGAACTGACAGAAGGGATCAGAAATTAAGCAGAGTGTACTACTAGAATATATTGTGCTTATTAAATTGTTCAAACTTGAAGTATTTAGGTAGAGAAATGACTGACACGCGCCTCGTCACCTTTTGTTTACGTAAGTGACGTCTGTCTTCTGCACCTGACAGGTGATAAGTTTCATGCGTCAAACTTGAGATAATAATGTTTCTTTGGCGACGTTGTCACAATAAATGCTTACACGAATAAATAAGTCTTGAGCAAAGATCAAAGAGATAGCAACGATGATCTCGTGTCAGAAATATGAAAGACGTTATTGCGAGGGTTTGGCGTAATAACCCCGCGAGGAAAAAAGGGCCGTTCGTCTTCTTCACAGCCGGGGTGCAAAATTAACGGCATATTGAAGTTTAATTGGGATTCTTTCGTAATTGTCTGGGTTCATTTGAAAAGCTCAGTGTAGCATACAACAGAATGACAGCCAATGTTTTGTGATGAAGATACAGGAACTGAAACGCTGATTGTTGTCATTTAACGGTGACTTGTGCATCGAAATCTTTGAAGGAATCCTGGGCGTGTTTCAAAAAGTGTTCCGTCCGACACCAAAAAATGTTCACCATTCTATTAACCCTTTAAAGTCTGACAGCAGAAAGTAATTTTGGTCAGACGGAACGATAGATTTTGCTGGTAAGCTCAATATTTTTTGATACCCTCCTTCAAATGAGTGTACACTGTACATCCCAGATGGAGAAACTAATAGTTAAAGGTCTATATTATCAAATACTACATTTGATTTTTGGAAAATCAGTGGCACAAATCTTTGCGATAATTTTAAAGTTAAATTTTGCCCCATTTTCTTGGTTGACCAATTTTGAAACACACGTACCCTCCTTGACAGAGCCTATATGTAAGTTCAGGAGCTGGAGGTTTTTACCCTGGTACTGTGGTAGAATGCTGTTTTTAAGAAGGAAAAGTAGCTGACAAAATGTGCTAAATCCGTTCTGAACTTCTATAAAAAAACCTGCTTGCAGTAAACAGGGTTCCCACCCTTTTCATCCCAAAAAATACCCTACCTTTTTCCCTACTAATTTCCAGGCTTTTCCCCCAAGATTTAGGGTCTGAACATTCTAAAGCCTGAACGCACATGTCATTATGTGGTTACTAACTAGTCGTGCGGGAGGATGATGTCCTCCATGTCCATCTGGACTGGCAGCTCCACGGTTTCAGAAAATCGAGCCAACGGCATCAGTTACGCTCATACTGACTGGTTTAAAATGGCAGGTCACTAAAATTCCCTACCTTTTCCCGATTTTGATGGTGATGAAGTAATTTTCCCTACTTTTTACTACCGGGAAAAGTTTTTTTTATTTACCCTACTTTTTCTAGATTTACCTACTGTGTGGGAACCCTCAGTGAAGGCCAACATGTGATTTTGATGCCAACTTCAAGGCGAGAAACTCAGGTGTAATTGTGAAAATGCTTTGAACCAAGTTGAAAATATCAATCATAAATTAACTGCTAATCAACTGGCACTTTCATGCCAGCAGCTGCATCAAATTTCAAAATTTCTCGCCGCGGAGGATTCAACAAAATTGGATAATTTCTATAATGAAAAGACAGCCCGAGGAAGAACCGGCGTCAAATGACTGTTTGATGTAAGCAGTGCTTAAAAGATTTTCTGATCAGAATGACTCACTTCTTGATTTTTGCACCCTGATGATTAAGGGGGGAGTCCTCAAAATCGACCGGGAAAATATCCTTTTGTTCAAATTTGTTTTAACACGTGTAAAACATTTTATACCACCTCGTTTTTCATCAGGGAAGACTTCCCATTGGCCAATGTTCGTTAAGGCGCCGCTCCACATGAGACCTTCTCCTGATTTTGCAATGCAACTGGGTTGTGTTGCAACTGGGCGCTCGATCGCCATAGTGGACTCGCTAGATGTGATTTCCACCAATGGCGAAGATCTGATCAATTTCAGTCGGCGATCGGTATCAGTTCCTTGTATTGCAATCGCAGGTAGGCTAGCAAGTTGCAACGCAAGTCGCAAAGCAGAAAATCAGCAGAGGATTCCTAATTAAAGCTAGGAATCCACCATTGATTTTCAAGCTGATTTTGCGTTGTGACTTGCTTTGCAACTGGGCACTCGATCGCCTTAGTGGACTCGCTAGACATGATTTCCTCCAATGGCGAAGATGTGGTCAATTTCAGTCGGCAATCGGTCGGCGACCGGTATCAGTTCCTTGCGATTGTACTCAATCGCAGGTAGCAGGTTGCAAAGCAAGTCGCAACGCAGAAAATCAGCAGTGGATTCCTAGCTTAAAGATAATGTATCACGACTTCATTGTCAACATTCAATGTTTGTAAACATGGATGTTTACATCATGTTATTTGGACTTTTTGGGACATGCCTACCCACCAAATTGAATATTTTTGGTGTCAAAAGAATTTTTAGAGGGGAACACCACCAACAAATTACTCATAAGACAATAAACAATAAAACACTGGACATAAACAAACAAAATGTAAATAAACAATGATTTTCGTGGCCCGCGAAAATACCCGTGATATATTATCTTTAAGTTGTACGGAAACCAACAATTGCCCATTGAGAACCAACTTGTAAGAAAGCTCTCACGTGGAGGAGCTCCCAGGCGCGGATCCAAGGGGGGCACACCCGGCCCGTGCCCCCTCTATTTCGTGGAAAATCCTTAAAATTGACTGGGAAATTTCGAAATTTTTAAAAGGTGTTAAAATCTGACCGAGGTTTTCCACGATGTGGGCTGGCTGTGCCCCCTCTTTTCCATGATTCTGGATCCGCCCCTAGCTCCTTAGTCTTTGTAAGGGATCTCATCTGCAAAAATAGAAACTTGTTCTTCCCTGTCCTCGCGCGGAACTAAAACCTTGAACTAGTGACCAGGTGAGGCAGGTCGGTATCAGAAATCAATTGAAATTCCATGCAAACTCTGAAAATGACATCAGAAGGTTGGTAAAGTTAAGTAGGCCCCGAGGAAATTATCAAACACGTGCTGAGGTGTCCATGAGATGACCAGTTGATTAATGGTCAGGATTTTTTGAATGATTACTCCCCTCAGCGTGTGACCAACGTCACAGGGGTTATTGGATATCGTAAACTTCTGATTTTCTGTGGGTTTTTATGCCCTCTCTATCCCATCATGAGTCCCGGTGTAACGTCGATCAGTGTTCCCCATATTTCTGTGTTTTTCTTATTGTTTCCCTCCTGACGGATTAAGCGGCAACTGACCCAACAATAACCATTCGAGGCCGCGTCTGTTGTTGGGGAACACTGAGCTACAGAAACACTCACAGATGTTACACCTGTATAGGTCTGACTGGGAACTGAACCCAAGACGTCAGAGGTGACAGCTGCTGATGTTTGCACTATGCCATTCTGACAGCCTGCGGGCACCTCTACCGTGACAGTAGACTGGTACCTGATCCTACCAACCTGCGCGCAGCAGTCGTGGCTTGTTTGGTAGGACGAGTATTGGCCGCCATTTTTGGAGGAATTCTGCCAGTGATGTCACTTGGAAATTTTAGGTAAATTATGTAAATTTATTCAATTCTCAATACGGCTGACGTACCAGAATGCAGATAGAAGGTGACCGCCATTTGACCCAGAAAATCCACCAATCACAAAGGTGTTAAAAATAGAAATGTATCAACATAATAGTTCCTATACTTATCACCTGTGCCAGCATCGGCCAATCACATTCAGGTACGCGATAGGCAGGACCCGTCCTAGCATTTGCAAAAGTCCAATGTAAAATTTAGGATGGGGTATCAGTCTATCGTGACAGAGGATCCAAACAAAGGGGTTAGTGATAAAACCAGGAATGAAACGAAACGAAATGAAATCCTCGAAATGGGACTCGCAAGGAATTTGAGAATTAACGTAGGCCTACATGTAATTAAGTGTCATTATGTTGCAGATCTTGCTTCCGCCTTGAGATTTACGTTTTTTCAACATACCACACAAAATCAAATTGAATTATTATTTTAAAATCAATCAGAATCATCATGTACGAAATTCCCTTCGGTGCTCCTCAAGTTACCGCCAGTTTTTGTTCTGCTTTTTCTTCACTCATTCGGTTGGTGCATAAAGCAAGCGTCAATGTTGGAACAGATTCTACGTTAACCACTTAAATATCGGTATTACAATAAGACGGAATTCATGCCCATTTCGATGATTTCATTTCATTTCGTTTCGTTCCGGGTTTTATCACTAACCAAACAAAGGAACATTCTTGCCTCACCTTGAGGCCACCTCTTTGAGGAGGGACTGTTTTTTTTTCTAAAACAGATGTACGGTATAAAAGTAATTAGAAAGCCGGCCAGACAGACAAAAATCCTTTTGAAATGAAGACCAAAAGAGTTTTTACAATACGTCAACATATTTGAGGAAACCTCTCAGACTCCCGTAGGTGAAAGAAGAAAGTACCAGTTGACTTTTGATGAAAAACGTATGTACGGCAACATTTATTGGAAATTGAATTGGAGGTTCTGGTTTGCCGTGTTGATTATAATCCCGAAATTTTCATCGTCGGAGGAGGTATTTTACAAAGAATTTTCCACAGTTCTTCTGACCTCTGCCATGATTTGCCATAAATAGAGACTGAACTTTATATTTCTGTTCACTTTGATTCACTTGCCGTCACCATAAAGGAATCAAACATAAAGGTTTAACTGCGAACGATGAAGTAACTGAGGGATACACTTCATGTGTTGCCACCAGATGTCTCTCACTGCCTGAATTTTGGCTTTATGTAATAGGCAGGAGCTTCAACTTTTTTTATGGTAGTGGGGTACATGAATCTGTCAACTTGATGCCTTGAATTCCATTTCTGAGGATAACAGAGCTATTTTCAGCACAATTAGTGTTCCATGTGCAAATGTACATGTACGTTAGCCTATTCAAATGTACACAGATGACCCTGCGCTCTCATCGTTCGTGGGGTTCTCATTAATTCAGTCCTTTTGTATCATAAGATCAACTAGTCTGAATTCAACAAAATTTGCAGTAAACATGCAGAAGGGTCTTGCCTATCATATGGAAGAGTCAGAATGCAAATCTGTTGAGTTTTAAAGGGATACTGTCCACATTTATAAAATGCTAANNTTAAAGGACCACAGTATTGCTTCCCAATCCTGCGTTACACCTACCCGCGTTAAGGGGGAGACCTCTATTAACGACTTGGTAAACTACCGCATGCAACTAGTCTCGCGCAGCCAGCCGTTTCGTTCCGCAGTACTGCTACACAAACTTGTTCGATCCCCAGCGGCTGGGTGACCAAGACTGTAATCATACATTCTCCAACACTGGGGCGAAAGGCTTAACTACAGTATTGGAGCATGGTGCCGGTGGCGCCGGCTGTCGACAGAAAGATGCAATACAGTGGTCCTTTAAGTCTATTGTAAAACCATCGAGAACAATAGATTTAAGGTAGGCCTTAATGTTAAGGAACGTTCTAAAATACGGCCCTAAATTCTGTGGCCCCATGCATGAATAGGATAACCCACATTTTCAAACCTTGGGAGATAATTACATATAAGAAAGAGTATAATGTGGTAGGGTCAATTTTGTCAATTTCACCAAATGTGGGTTATCCTGTTCATGCATGGGGCCACAGAATTTGTAAGTTGAACCTTTATGCTTTATGTACTTAACTACAATGTAGTAGTGTGACCTCTCGCCGGGTTTTTTTGTACACACGGGTTCGACACGGGTCTGGAAAAACACTGCTATTTTCAACAGGTGTATATACCGTAGTTATAAATAGAGTTAAATAGAGATTGAACTTTATATTTATATTCACTTTGTTTCACTTGCCGTCACACAACACAGACTTCATTGAGAAGGCATCACTACATTTCTGTCATTTCTCACACTCCATTTCCTTGCAACAGCACCATTGTTCCATCTTCTTCACCAACAACAAAAAAAAGATACATTAGATAACATCCTTTTGGTGTTTGTTTTCAAATCTTTATCGAGGTAACGAACGCCGCGCATCAATGAAGCGTGAGCAACCTTCAAAGGAATTTTTCACCAAAGCCAAAAAGAAGGAAACCTTTACTTCTAAAAGATGTTTTTTTAATATATTTTTCTTGTTGTGAATGAGCATTTGACAGGGTTTGAATGCAAATGAAGGTCAGAGCACTACAATTTTTTTATCTTTTTCACGGGCGAGCCGACATTGTATTTACCATTTATGGAATAAATTTTTCAAAGGGGCTGTTCATTTTCGTCACTTGAGGAATCTGAGTTGTGATCCTTGGGAAAACGGAAAAAGCTATGCACTTGCAAACTGCAGGGATTTTTTTATTTGTTCAATAATTGCTGTAATTTGCAGCTTCATAGCTTTCTCCATTTTCTCAAGGATCACAACTCAGATTCCTCAATTGACGAAAATGAACAGTCCCTTTTTTATTTTCAAATTCCCCTCCGAAATGCCAGAGGTAGAGTGAAGACCAGAAAAAATCATATAATATCAGACAAACTTATGTTCCAAAGCCCAAATACATCATTTATCTTTGAATCTTTCATGCATGTTTGTTTGATTTTATTTTATTTTTCCCTCCTACAATTCATTATCATTAAAACATGCTCTGAAGACAAAAAAGGCTATCGTGGCCAACGTTTATTTTTATTTTTATTCCTCCCACCTACAATTATTTTTGACAGTTTCGCCCGCGAAACAAAATTAATAATTGGAGTGGCCTCATAGATGAACTTTTTTATCTTTCCTAAGAAGTGTCTGTTGTCCTTTGATGGGAGAATCATGGCCTGGTCAGGATGTCGTAAAAAAGGTTTCATGTTACCGAATCCAATATTCCTAGAACTCCTCGGCAGGGCCTACAAGCTGGAGATCATATGACAAGGTCATATTGGATATCCTTGCAGTGACCTATTGGAAACCACGCTTCAAGGTCAACCGACCTTGAAGCTTAAAGGAGTTAGACGCCGAAGTTGTAAACAAGCTGGTTTGTTTACAAACATGGTCGGCAAACTAGTTTTATTCCTTCATGCAGGTGGCAGCACCAGTAGCGCCCCGTGATCGTTAGACTGGTTCCCAATCCGATGCAACTCACTCACGATATTCACGTCAGTACATATCACTGACAATAGGTGGCAGCACCGCAGGCGTCGCGTGGATAGAGAACCAGTGAGTGAGTGTTTACAACTTGGGCGTCCAGCTCCTTTAAGAGTCAAGGCTTTCTGCAACTAGGAAGGCCACGACAGCATGAACTGGGAAAGGGGGCTTGTCTTTTGGAAGTAGGCCTGTCATCTTGTCTCGCAGAAGATGATGACACTCAATTACTAAACTACAGTGGAAATGTCCTTGCTTTCATTGCCACCAGAAAATATCCATTAAACCCGAAGCAAGGTGTCGTGTCATAAAACCCTGAACTGTCATTGACAAATCCCGCAAGGGTGATCAACAACATCCATTCCAACCTGTGAAAAGACACAACGCATGAGATAAAACAACGTAGTTGGATTATTTACAACCACAATTACATGTAGAAGTCGACCACAAATTGAAGTGATCCTTCTGCCATGTCAAACACAGAAAGAGCTTAATTTCTGTGACCTTGAACTGTGACCTTCACCTTCTTCAGGGTCAAGGTCAAACTGTCCCATTTGCTGGTGAAGACCAGGAACATTATCTCCACGTGATAAGAGGAAGAAGATGGTGTCAGGTAGCGACAAAATAATCGTGTTATCCCGAGCCTGGTGTCAAATTTTTGATCAAACTCGACCCGTAGGTGACTGCACGATGTCATCTCACGTTGCCGTGGAGATTAGGTTTCAAAACGCGGCATGATTTCCCCGTTTTAACGCAGCTCAAATTTCAAACTTGCTCATGTATTTTTTCTCTGAATCTGTAAAACTCTCTGGGTTCGTTCCTGGCTGAGAGGCTAATGATAACTGTTTTCCACATGAGAGTTTTATTGTGCGAGTTTGCTCTCTATGGGCAGCTCAACCGTAGAAATCTATGGGCAGTTGTTAGTGTCATTGGTCTCAGTATAAGTCCTCAAAAACCAACCACTGAGGAACCGGTGGAACTAATCTGTGAGGTGGCACTGACCAACAACTCAGTTAAAACTATGACGTCGAAAGTCAAGCCAACGTTATTTGCCATTTAATTCTGAAACTACACCCTATTTCTAGCCCTAAATATACCTGAAGTAGTCCATTGAATTTCGAATTTTACACATTTATGATCAAGTAGGACTGACTCAATGTATCTGAATGTTTTCAAACGGAAATTCAAGCGGGAACATGATGAATTTCATCGATAAAGTTGACTATTTTAGCGTAAATAACAGACCGAAGAGCAACGTCATTGATTGTGAATGACGCATCGCACATAACGTCACGAACGCGCCGCGACATCAATGATGTTTTCAACGTCGCAGCGCATGCGCTTTTGTGTTAAAACTGAGTTCTTCCCCAGCGCCTCCTTTGGGCACTCTGGTTCCCCATTGCTTGTGCAATGGTCAGAAATTCATCCGCCTTGAACAATGCATTTGCACGGTTGAAAAGTAGTACCGGTCTAGGCATTTCCAGGGTTTAATGTGGCAATATTCAACTCTGGGTACAAGATTGTAGCCAAAGTTACATCCAAGCAATTCGTAAATTTCAATCCCCAAATATCATGGTTTTCTGATGTTTGCCGACACTCACACCTTTGGGCACTCCGGTTCACCATTGCCTATTAACCACACCAACTTCCACAAGAAAATTCCCATGTGGAGCAGCGCTTTTAGCCAAGAATTAAACAGCTGCTCGTGGCTGTATTTTTCAGGGGTCAAATTTGCGTCTACAAAGACATCCTATTAAAGAGTCTTCTCAGTCCTGGTGACTCCTGTCATTGTCACATGTCTCCCCGACACAACAAGTACGAGGCAAACCGCCTCAGGGTGAGAAGCCGATCTCTCATTTATAGACTTTAACAACATCTGCGACGTTTGTAGACTTAGATAAAACATCCCACAAAAGAATTACACAACTTTTCTTTCTCAACTGTCGATAACACAATAAGGAAGAAAAGTCGCTACATTGATCTTATGAACAGACGTCAATAACAGAAGCGTTTGGTAAAAATACAAAAAGCTACGAGATATCAATATCCGACAAAGAGAGCAGACAAGTGGACATCTTGTATCGTTGTTCACTTTGGAATATGAAATAGTAACGGGTTTGTAAGGTGGAAGACATAGCTCCTACCGGACTCGAACCCAGGAGGAGCCCGGTGGTGTAGTGGTTCAGGGGTAGCCGCATAGAAACTCCGCTATTGCTTCGACAGCCTATCGGTATTAAAATGCATGGAAAAATGTACAGCACTATCGGCAGATGGGCTCCGCTAGCGCTAGCGGAGTTTCTATGCGGCCACCTCTCTCCACCCAGGTGTATAAATGGGTACCAGTTGGAAATGCTCAGATTGTAGCGCTGAATGAGCATTATCATCTGAGTTCTACTGAAAGGTTTCAGGATAGACTGGGGTTAAAACGTAAAGTCCGATGAGAACCTCTACCGTAGTTGATATCAGACTATTAACCCAAAACTTTAACTTTTTTTAACCCACAGACCCCCGTTAGGGTTGTTCACTTTGGGAGGGAGAAACTGTGTTCCCTGGAGTTTACTCCAGGACAATTTCTTGTTTTTATTCCTGTGGGGTGGGGGTGGGGGGCAGTAATGACCTCTCGGAAGGGGGAGGGGGCAAGACACAATTTTGCCACTTTCATGTAAAATTCTGCAAGAAAGCATGGTTATTTTGGTTTTCTAGTGAAGTCAAGTTGGGCACCCTTACCCCCTTTGAATATGGCCTGAGCGAGGATGAAACAGTCGTAGACAGAAACTACACCAGTTGCCAGGCGTGGATCCACGATTTTTGGCAGAGGGGGTTCAGGGCTGCTGAAGGCAGCTGTTGCAGGCGGGCGCCGAAGGTACCCATGCCAACTGGGATCTGGGGGGCCTCCACCAGAAAATTTTTTAATCTCGAAGGCTGTAGACGCGATTTCCTGGCATCTCAGTATCAAGACAGAAGCTTTATTTTTACGTTGGCTTATTATTGCAAATTTTTGAAGAAAAAAAATTGGTGGTGGCGAGCATGGGGGTCACGATCTCCAACCCCCCCTCTGGATTGGTGCCTGGTTCCATTACTTCAAGCTCTGTTGAGCTCTATTCCTGAATTCACAAGACGATGATGAAATGAGACATCTCAACAGAAAACAACAAACATCGGAGTTCAGATTTCCACTTTTTCAGCGAGTGCGAGCCTGATTTAGAAACGGTCCATTGGGTATTTTATTCCACATCTTTTCCAAGGTGTCATCTCGATACGGGTCATGCACACCTGATCAAACACAAAACAAATGCCTCTAAAACTCGTGATTCCAGGGGTTAATGAGCGAGTGGTCCGAGGTTGTCTGAGCGAACTATACACCTGGGGACGAGATTGAACTTATCCTACTTCTCGAGGGTGCTGACCGTGAGGCCGTGGCGCCGCTTAGTGCCGTAGAGCCAACCTACTCTGATGCTCACCTTTTATGTGCCCCGCCCGATCACCCACCTCTGACTTGGTGGCGTCCTCCTATGCTCCCAGTACCCCGTTCCAAAAACAGAGTGATTTAACCTTAATCCGCCGATTCTGCCGAATCTGCATTTTAGAAGTGGCCCTGATCACGTGGACACATGACGTGATCTTAGTGTGGATTTGAGACCTCTCAACATAAAACAACAAATATCGGAGTTCAAACTTCCACTTTTTCAGCGAGTGCGAACCTGATTTAGAAACGGTCCATTGGGTATTTTAGGCCACATCTTTTCCAAGGTGTCATCCCGATACGGGTCATGCACACCTGATCAAACGCAAAACAAACGGCTCGAAAACATTATCTAATGTTCGCAATTTTTCCGCAAAGGAACCAAACAAAAACAAGTTAATACCCAGCACGAGATTACGATGCACAACATGTTGAGATAAAAGCATTTTACTTAAAATCTGTCCGTCAGTTTCCTATCACGTGGCTAGTCCTTACAAACACGGACGCTGACGCAGAACGTATTAGCACGTTTTACAACTTTTTTGATTTCTCGAAGACAGCAGCAGCCATTAGATAGTAAAGAGCAAATGACTAATGCACGTCATCTTCGCCTTTTCTATCACTCTTTCCACTTCCACAATACCACGGCAGAAATCTCGTAAGATTTTCATACCTACCCTGCATATTATTAATTTTTCACTCAACTCTCTAAGAACAAGATGACATTGTAAATGTCGTATGGTTCCCGATGTACATTTGTACACGAATGGTACACTGATAGAGATCAAGATATATTGATAGAGATCAGATACATTGATAGAGATCAGGATACATTGACAGATGATTGATGTGATGTAATGTGGTGCAGTACGATGCCGTGCGATACGATATATGACATGACATGATTGACATATGATATGATATGATATGATATGATATGATAT
>NMRB01001429.1:73882-101072 GCA_002633025.1 Notospermus geniculatus
GCAAGTCCGCGGTCTCGGATGTGACATTCTTTCAATTATCCAGTGCTGTTTCTGCAACTTCTGGAACCACAGAAAGATGTAATACCCTGCATCATGTCAGGCTCTTGTCCTTCTATGTCCCTGGTATTAATTAAGTTCATTCATGTCATTGCGACTCATGACTAAGGCATTGTTTGCTAAGCAGTTACGTCACGGGCCTGACATCAAACATGTCACGTCCGTGACGCAACTACAATGTAATTAGCAAACAGTGCACTAATTATGAATCACAACGAACTTAATTCATACGAGGGGCATAGAAGGACAAGAGCCTGACATGATGCAGGGTACTTAATCGTCCTTTGGTGCCATGGGTCGCCGAGATCACACTGAACAAGTAAAAAAAAATATCACAAATTTGACCATGGTCTTGCCCCGGGACAGATTCGGAATTTTGTGAACATCCCCTCCCCATGTTCCTTATGGACCCCGGTATGGACCCTGTTGCTTTCCCTTAGATATCACCCAAGATATGTAAGACTCTATCGAGAGTCGGTGAACTCTGGCTCTGAGGGTCACTAGGACATTATCTCCAGCACATTTCAACTTTTTCGGTCCGTTCATGTCGATATGAACTCTTTGTCATACGTGTATGGACTTCTTGATTCAGAATGTGTCGAGGATGAAGTCAAATCGTAGATATTTGAGACTACTACATGTACGTGTACACTATGAAATACTAATAAAGTCATACCCGGTACCAACTCTGCCTATGCGTGCTTGGCGTTGCAGAAAGACTTTTTCTTTGTACATTACCGGTGTTTATTTCGATACATGTGTTAATTCTTTGGTGAACAAATTGCATATTGGCTTAAAAGACTACAGCCCGTATTCTGGAAGCCTAGCCTCAACTCATAGGGCCGTATGCTGAGGGTCGGACTTCATGCAGCCAGACTTTCCTTGAAGTCGGACTTTTCTCAATGCTTCAAGCATAGAGAAAGTCTAACTTCAGCTACTTTACGCTAACGTCCGACCATAGCATACGGCCCTTACTCAATATGCCCTCAGAGGGACCTCGGGCAAAAATCCTGAGAATATGAGATGTTCTTAGGGCTAGCTTCTAGATATTCTCAGAATGGGGCAATATCTTATCTAAGGCGAATACTTATAGGGCTTAGCATAAGGTGAAGGGATACCTAGGCACAAAATTGAAAAATCGATATCTTTTCTATAAAAAGGTAATCTATTAAACCAGATTTATAACTTAAGTATAAACCTTGCTCCGAAAAATGTGAATTGCAGTAATGTCCAAGCACCAGGCGACAGACGGCGATGCAAATCGATGAGTCATGCGCACTGCGTATTGGGTATTTCACGCCTCCAGTAGCCACTCGATGACGGAGAGTTGCCTACATGCAGTGCCCCTATCGCCGGGATACGGAACTTATTACCAATCGCACTTTTAGTAGTGTAACCGCTCGCCGTCTCAACGCCGTGTTTTTTCTGGTTCGGAAAAACCCCGTGTTTAAAAAAGCACGGGGATTTTGGATAGGTGTATCCTGGGTTTATTTCTACTTGAATTTTTACTCAAAGCAGTCAGGTCTCTGAGTGCAACTTTTTTGTCGATACTCCATGACCCCAGCTACGTTGATACCATAGTATTCCACAACCACAATCATGTTTTTGACACAAAATCTATCTCTCAGGGTAAGAATGCTTCCGCTTGGGCCCTTCACCACGTTAGCCTTTTATTGACTTTTTCATGACCTTCGATCGCCAGCATGCCATTGATACTTGAACATAATATAACGGGCACCACGAGTGTACTTCATTTACACCACGCATTCCTCTGCTTTCAGATTTTAGTGGGTTTTTGTTTTCAATATGTCTAAGCTATCTTGATATCACATAGTAATTAAGGGCCAATATTCTAGTTTTGATGCTGAAAATCGTAAGCTACTTTATATTGCATGGAATGCTCGCAAATCAAAGTTTTGGAAATGGAATCTTGAGCCCATCACCTGATTTTGTCATCATGGACTTCCCTGCTTTCACTTTCTAGAAATAGCCACTGACTGAAGCGGGGTTCATTGGCACACGGATTTTGTCCGATTCAGGTCCGTAAAAAATAGATCAATGGACTTTTTCGTTGTCGTATCCAGAAAACTAGGAACAAACGGATTGAAAACGGACCGGATATGTGCACCAATGAACCCCGTTTCACTCTTCCCCCGTGACCCAATGTGCCACGTCATCTTCTTCTGCAGTTTTATTTGGGAATCCCCAAACTCGAAGCCAGGCTGCCCACACAATACTATCGGACGCGCAAGAAAACCTGGATCGCAGTTAATTCTTGCGCATTTCTTCATTGCGCATTTTGATTTTGCGCATTAAATTCCGGTAAGCTGGACAGGTTGGCGTTTCAACACAGAACAAGGATGTCGAATACGAATGGGGACTCCGCTGTCACCTTGTTTGGTGTGGTGATTTGTCTTGTATTTGGACTCGGACTTTTCGCTGGATTACGCCTAGCCTTCGTGTGCCCGAAACTAGTGTACTGTCTCTTTGAAAATTGGCAGAAGCGTCTCGCGCGGCAAAAGAGGGAAAAAGCCCTTGCCACATTGGAAGAAATCCAAAGGGACGAGGTCTGAGAATCTCCATGCCATGAGGTAAGGCTCTCGGCTTTGATAGCGTCAACTGGCAGGTAATATAGAACGTGATTCGCCCACTAGCGACACTCAAAACGCCATCCACCCCACAGTTCGTTCCGCCACACTGTTAGAAATTTTTGTAATATTTTTACAGAAATTGCCTGCGGCAGAGTTTCTGGAACTTCTGTAAATTTATATAATAATGGTGTGATTTGTGTTTTCCTGTATTGGTTGGACTCAATTGGACTGTCCAGAATGATGCTTTCTGAGAACGTATGAAAATATAATTTGGTCAGCCTCCAGTCAAGTCTCTGTTTACATTTCTTTGAGTCTGTCTCTAATTTTACAGATCACGTCCTCAAACTCTGCTGCAGGAATTTTCTGTAAAATCCTCTGTTCATTTATAACAGTGCACCACCATTGACTGATTCCAAGCCTTGGATTGATTCCGCATGACCGACACACATGTTAATCGTCTGCTTCCAGGGGACTCTCTCAACAAACAAATGGCGACAAGATATCAGAGCGTGCGGCATTCCTTCCAGCCGGTCTGAGCTTCACAGCTGCAGTGTTTGTGGGATATAAACTCTATGGACTGCGACTAAGGTTCGGTAAAAAAAAAGAGGGACAGGTTGGCTAAGGATTATTTGGCTGCACAAAAAAAGGTCGAGATGTAGCATAGACTGTCGTGATGAGCATACATGTACATAGTAGTTTATACCTAATGCCCCAATCTCTCGGTACGTTCTTGAAAATTCTGCCGAACGGGCTCAAATAAAACTGTGTGCGAACGGAGTGGACGTAGTGGCAACTTTTTACAGTCTTTTTATGAACTTCATGGACGGGAAGGGTGCTCCAGAACATCGAAGCATTATTTGGCCAATCTCCAAACACTCTTCGCATATCGAGTCGCCAGTATGGGCATAGGTGATGACAAGTGTACTGTAATAGGACAAGAATCAAAAAGAACTGCAGCTTTTTGTTCGTGGCTTCGTTCCCAGGATGCACCTGAATGTGTACGCTGTATGCTGTCCAGTTCCGTCAGTGCCTTACCCCTGGTAGGCCCTACCATGAATCACTGTTCCATAGCCATGACAGCACTGAGCCAGAGCAACCGGACGGGTGTGCCTACGAGTGGATACATTTCCCTCAAACTGACGTTCATATTCAGACTGAAGTCCCAGCAGGAAATACTAGTAGATTTCTAACTGATTAGGATTGGACAGTTGGATCTGTGGAAAGTGTGAGCTTCATTTACTACCAACAAGGATTCGGAAGTTTGTGAACATCCCCTCCCCCTGTTCCTTATGAACCCCTGACCCTGCCACTTCCCCTGGAAACATTCCTGCCTTATTTAGGTGGCGGTAGGCACCTCAAGCAGGTTGCCTACAGCCAAGGAATAGCAAAATCTACTGTCATCCTGCACAACAACGAAGTTGCAGACTCTTTCGTTAGGATCCCAGTGAAGAAATCTTGTACGGTGTTATAATTATGACCACACCACCTTCAGTGGTGTGGTCAGTATTGTTTTCGCAGGATAAAAATATTTTATCATGCGTTTCATGGGCGCAGCCATGTTTAATCAGCGGCGTTGGCCAATGAGATTCGGATGCTCTGAGCTGGACACTCGCCACCTGGCGGTAACGAAAGTTTTGGCCTTTGCTACCAGTCTCTCTCCTGTAAGAGAGAGAGGCTGGTGACGCGAGACTATACAGAATCACGGTCTGGAACTGGTTCGAGGAATGATTTCCTGGCACTGTTTCAGTGAACCATTGGGGAATCCCCATGGGAATTCCCCATAGTTTATAGTTTACTTGTAGTTAACTCGTAGTAAACTCATAGTTTAGGCCTACTCGTAGTAAACAGGAGCAAGGGTTTTAGGGGTGATCAGGTTAAGTAAACTATAACCATAACTGTAATTAACCCTTAACTAAAACATTTGACCTCATCTAATGTTTAATCTCACGACCATATTCGATGTACCCTAGAGGGACCAGGGGCAAAAACATAGAGTTTCCGCAGGTTCCGCTAAATCGATATGGCCCTAGTTTCCTTAATCACCGTGCAAAAGATTAAGAACACAGATATATAATGGTCATATCTCAAATGTAATTACATGTAATGTATGTAATGTAATGTAATTTGATCGCTTTTAGTTAGCGGTAGTTAATAAAGCGGAGTTGTCAAACTGGGTGCTGTTTGATAGAGGAAAAAGTCACTGGGCATTCCATGCCACGAGGACCTTGCAGGCCCTTTCAAAACGCCTCCACAAGATTCGATCATAGGCCTCTTTTACACTACGTGTTTTCAGCCGTGCTCGACCCGGGTCGAGCACGGCGCGGCAAAAAAGGTGATAGTGTAAAGGGGTTGGCACGGCACAACTGGGCTCGGCACGGTGCTACTTTCATCCGGGCCGAACCCCCCTACAGGAGGTGGGTTCGACCCGGGTCGAGCACGGTTCGCTGGAAAACTGCACAGTGTAAACACGCTACTGGGCTCGGCCCACTTGAATGACTCGCCTTTAGTGAAGTGCGCATGCTCATTTATCGGCCTTGAACTCAATACGTCATTGCCGCGAATGATCATGGGCGCAGCCATATTGAAAATGACGGAGATTTCCTATCTCCACAGAAAGGAGAGCCGCGATTCAGATATTGGCGCGGTTATCCTGGTGCAGTGTAAATGGGGTAAAATGCCCTTTCTGAGGCGGGCCTGGCCCGGGTCGAGCACGGCACGGTTCGTCCAGGCCAAAATTTTGCGTAGTGTAAAAACGGCTATAGATCCCGAATTTTAAGTGCCAAACAAAACCGAAAATCGCAGGAAAGGCGGAGAATTCCTCCTGAGTGGAAGGCCTATCCAAGGAAAGTTAAAGCCACTGGATATACAGCCGCTGTGCAAGTGGGTGTGTTTCAAAGTGTTCCGTCCGACACCAAAAAATTCACCGTTCTTTTGTCTTCTCTGGTGACAGGCTGTTTCTTGAAACTCTACAATATTCATGTCAGATCTAGGTATCATGGAACTCTAAACTATGGCCTCTTTTACACTAGGTGTTTTCAACCGTGCTCGACCCGGGTCGAGCACGGCGCGGCAAAAAAGGTGATAGTGTAAATGGGTTGGCACGGCACAACTGGGCTCGGCACGGTGCTGCATTCATCCGGGCCGAACCCCCCAACAGGAGGTGGGTTCGACCCGGGTCGAGCACGGTTCCGCTGGAAAACTGCACAGTGTACATTGTGTGAACACGCTACTGGGCTCGGCCCACTTGAATGACTCGCCTTTAGTGAAGTGCGCATGCTCACTTATCGGCCTTGAACTCAATACGTCATTGCCGCGAATGATCATGGGCGCAGACATGTTGAAAATGACGGAGATTTCGTACCTCCACAGAAAGGAGAGCCGGCGATTCAGATATTGGCGCGGTTTTCATGGTGCAGTGTAAATGGGGTAAAATGGTCTTTCTGAGGCGGGCCTGGCCCGGGTCGAGCACGGCACGGTTCATCCGGGCCAAAATTCTGCGTAGTGTAAAAGTGGCTTAAGACACTGCAAACTGATTGATCTATTAGCCCTTTAAAGTCTGACAATAGAAAGTAGTTTTGGTGTCGGACGGAACGATAGATTTTGCTGGTAAGCTCAATATTTTTTGATACCCTCGTTCAAATAAGTGTGCACTGTACATCCCAGATGGAGAAACTATAGCTAATCAATGGCAGAAATCTTTGTGATCATTTCAAAGTTGAATTTTGCCCCATTTTCTTGGATGACCAATTTTGAAACACACCCATCTGCTCCATCACACCAACACGATGATGAAAAAACTGATGGAAGAAAATTGGGTCATTCTTATCAGACACGTAGGCCTACCAGGCATGGCAGGCTGGCCTTTCCACAAGGATGAACACGAATATGGACTTCGCTGACACCATTAAAGTATTAAAGTATGGATGGTATTTATTGTGGTATATTTGGATTCGGAGTTCTTGCTGGATTACGCCTAGCCACGTTAAGCCCTGGCAACGAGGTTGTGTATCAGACAGAAGAAAAGTCTGTTGCGCGCCGTTGTGCAAGTTGAAAAGATCAGTCATCGATCACAACCTATACGACATGTACGATAGGCCTATAGGTACTAGTATACCAGGTAGGGCAGGCTACCTTTTCACAATCCACTCGAACACGAACGGGACTCCGGTAACGCCGCCGTTATGTTGATAGAGGTACCGTGGTGGTTTGTACTTGGATTGGGAGTTATTGTTGGATTATTCCTAGCCTACGGTTTTCCGACCTTTATGTACTTTCTCCGGGACTTTCTCTTTGGAGGACAGTAGCACCGCCGCGCGCGGGGAAACAGGACAAGAATGATTGCCGCAGTGGAAGAGACTTGATCTGGAGAAGAGCTCCATGCCATGAGGTCCCGGCATGAGGTAAGGCTCTCGGCTTTGATAGCGTCCACTGCAGACAGTATCGAACAAAATTCGCCCAGTAGCGAAACTCAAAAACTCAAAACGCCATCCACCCACATTTCGTTCCGCCACCACCATTGATTGATTCCACATTTTACACCGACACACAGTCAGTCGTCTGCTTCCTGGTGATTTACAAACAAAATGGCGAAGATATCAGAGCGTGCGGCATTCCTTCTAGCCGGTCTGAGCTTTACAGCTGGAGTGTTTGTGGGATATAAACTCTATGGACTGCGGCTAAGGTTCAGTAAGAACAAGAGGGACAGGTTGGCTAAGGATTATTTGGCTGCACAAAAAAAGGTCGAGGCTATGTAGCGTAGACTGTGGTGACGAGCATACATACATTTCTCTGTACCTGGCGTACCAATACAGCACAAACCACTGCACGTTAACTGTGTGACCTATAAATATACACGACGTTGAATAGATAGGCTGCATGGATGATAATCTTCGACACTATCCGCACATTATTCGAGCCATCAGCATGGCATATGGGCCAGGCGAAGACAAGTGTGCTGTGATTTTGGTGACTGGTGGACAAGGAGAAGAATAGGGAGCACCGATCACGAAGACCACGCGAGAATATACGCGTGGGTTTGAACTGATAGAACACAGATGCCACCTATTATTCATGCGCGATTCAAGGTGTGATTGGCTCAGCTTGGTGAACCGCATCTCTCGAACAATGAGCCTCTATAGGTGGCAGGTCTGCTCTATACGTCATCATGTGACCAAATGGTGCTCCCCATTGCACCTTAGGGTGTACGTTGTATGATCTCCAGTTCGGTCAGTGCCGTGGCCATGGTAGACTCTACCGGACCTGAGCAACCGGACGGGTGGGCAGGCCTACGGGTTGATGACACCCACACCACCGGCAGACACTGTGAGGCTGCACCCCAGCAGTGTTCAAGCAGCCAAATGCAAGGGATAAACAGGAGGACAGCCAACCCTACCTAGGAGAAAAGTCTACTTTACTAGCAGAATCACTGTCGACTGTAGAGGAGTCTAATACAGGATGTATATGATTGACTGGACTGTATGATACACTTACCCTCAAACTGAGATACATATTCAGACTAAAATCCAGAGGAAATACATAGATTTCTAGGTTTGGACAGCTGGATCTGTGTGATGTATTTTATGAACAAGGACACTGGAACCGTTGCTTTCCCCGAGATATCACCCACGACATGCAGGGTACTCTACCAAGTGTTGGTGAACTCTGAGAGGGTCAAAATGCCTTTGGTACAGATTTGTGCAGCATTGCCAAGTGCATTTGTATTGCAAAATCCAAGCAAAAGTATTTAGCCTAGTAGTCTTTATTCATATGACTCATTTGGTCTTATGAATAAAGACTAGTACGTACTTTTACTTGAATTTTGCAATACAAATGCACTAGGCGATGCTGTACAAATCTGAAGGTAAAGCATTTGATAGTCTTTATTCATGAGCCATTGTGACTGAATCGTCATGCACAGGTAGTACCTATGGCAGCCACCAGATGGCCCTCCTGATTTGAACTACCTTCACCTATCAAATAGTAAAAATTAGAACCGTCTACCTTGCGAGAGAGATACATGTAGGCTACACAGTAAAACTGATGTCTCTGTTTCTTAGTTAAATATATCACTTTATTTATAGTCGATCAGAGGGATGTCATTATCGCCTACCTTCGTCAATGCCCCCGACCTGAACTTCTCAATTTTTTTAATCTAACCATTTAAACAGTTATCTTAATAGAATTGTCAATGTGGGAACAGTTATACTTAGATGTAGGATGGGCTTAAACTTGAAATAAAGAGATTATGTTCAAAAAATGATGGATGTTGCCGTTTAAACTGCAAGCCGGTATTCTTTGATTAATGATGTGGTTTTATGCTGCGCCGAATCATGCGTCAGCCAAGCATCAGTCAGCGTTGAAAGCAATTACCGGTAGTTGAAAGGCAAAAGGTAACTTGGTGATGGAAAGGGTCTGCTCCACGTGCGAATTTTCTCCAAGAGCTAGTTAGTCTCGCCCAGCCACAACGTCTAAAACTTTTGTGATGCTGCTTTGCGCACGGCCGGCGTCAGTCACGTGATCTTGCAAGAAAGCGCCGTTATTTTGCAATCATGTGACCCCCAAAATGGCCAATCAGCATGGCTGTAAACATCTGGATTCACAATTGACCAATCAGCGTTGGTACCAGGATTTCGGTATTTTCGTAACAAAAATTGTCGAGGTTGGTCTCAGTCTTTGTAATGGTGCGCAATTCGCGCATGCGTATTATAGAGACCGAGTATCTCAGTCTAAGAGCTCGTGTGCTGTCAGATAATGGGCAGTTCACCATTGTTTGTTTCCTTACGGGGCATTCGGAACGACCTGAGGCGAACTGCTATCTGTCACTGGGCGGCGCATTTCACCTCGGACACAAGTCCAAGGCAGCCATGTTGTTTATCATCAAACCCACGTGACCGCCGTGGGACTATTTTCGCCGAATTTTGGCCCGTCAAGATGTTCAACCGTACTTGCTCGATAAGTTGAGGCATATTTATATATAAACTTACCGGTATCTTACCCAATCTGCCAATTACTGATCAATAACGCAACGTTTTTATGCGACCTATTTAGTTCATGCGCAGGTGTGATGAGGCGACCGCATCTGAATTCTCACAAACGGGCAGCGATCGTTGCGCGTTCAAGATGGCTGCCTTGGAATTGTGTCCGAGGGGAAATGCGAGTATCTACGGAAATTGCCGAGCAGTTGCCTTCGGAAGTTCCGAATGCTTACGGGGCTGACACCTCGACCAATGAATGACACAAACGACTTTCTACAGTTTGAGTCACTGAGAGCCACAACTTGCGTGAGGTTAAAGGAGCACGGTTTGCCATCTCTTATCGGTGTTTTGACTGCTGAAGTAGAGGGAGCCACCTAGCGGCAGCAATACAAACTACAAAACAAATTAGTCCCTGGGTTGGAGAGTGGCGCGGTGGCGCCGGCTGTCGAGAAAAAAGGAAATACCGTGTTAACCATTTCGATTTCAAGACACTCACGTTGACCGACTTAGCCACAAGCACTGAGATCATTATTTCACTTTTTACTTTCACATTTTTTCAGCTATGCCACAAGTCCAAATCCAGACGCATCTCCATGCGCATTAAGTGCTAAATCCATAGATCGACACGTTTCTCTCTATGCCCTCTATATTCAAGTCGTTGCTTATTCCGACAGACAAGGGCAGGGGAACAATCACAGATGGGGACCATTCACAAACGCTACACCGGGTTAATTGCTATTGCTCTGCAATCGCCAAGAAGCTGACATCGATAACACTGAAAGATCGTCCTAGTATATTACAAAACAATTTGTTTTTCTCTGCTCACTCCTAAAATTGGATAAATTATTTCACACCTAGAAAACAAGCCATCGTTATCACCGGAATTAAACTGTACCCCCAATTAATGGACAATTGTGGGTCAGCATCCTTGCCCCACTAATCAATCAAATTAAGACAATAGCTTCAAAATGATGCATTAACTTTGGTAATTGCAGTGTGAAATGAGTAATTCGGTGTTTTTTGCCGACACCAAGGTTGGTCTATCGTGAAAATTTACGAGGTCTGACTATCTCTCGTGAAAGTTATACTCTGTAGAGTTACACACCGACCTTCCCATCCTCAGACTATGATCCTAAAGTTGGCCACAGATTGGCAAGATTGTTGTGTGTTCTATTGTATAGAGTAGGCCTGTTGCTGCCAGTTTTTCCCGAACAATGAGGGAAAACTGATGTCTGGAGATACTGCAGATATCACACCGGTGTTACATCTGCCAGTGTTTCCGTATGTCAGTGTTTCCCTTTATTGTTTGGGAAATACTTAAAGCCCAACAGTATGCGTTCTAGTCACCCCTTATCCCTCCTCAACTGATAAGACTGGTCTCCTGTCCAACCTGTATAACCAGTGATAACACCGAGGCTGGACTGATACTATGTCGAAACAAAAATGGCCGCCATACCTTTCATCACTTGAGAAGTTCAACGTGCTGTTATAGCGTGACTGACCCTTCATCAGGTAAGGTAACATGCTTCAACTCATTCTTTTATGTGTAGCAACACTCTCAATGCCTAACTGGTAGCTTAGATCATTCAAATAGATAGATTTGAACAGTCTTGTCGAGCATGATACGACGTTCCCATACATGTATATAAAAGGTCAAAGGTTACGTCAGCCCTCGCGAGATAAAACCTAATGTATACAGTCGTGCTTTAAAGGTGCTCTAGTTCGAATTGTAAACATTACGGTTTGTTTATTTACTTGGTTGATTACAGGTGGCAGCACCGTGTACACCAAAACATTAATGTTATCTATTTCTATATCTATCTTGATAAATATTCTTGTAACTGAAATATATTTATGATTTTACGCTCAAAAACAAACAAAAAGTTGCGAAAGGCGAGATTTAATTCGATTTTATCTGATTTGTTAGTACCAGAAGTTGACAATAGGTGGCACACCGTAATGTTTACAATTCGAACTAGAGCGCGTTTAAAGACAGATCGACAAATTTCTCTGTGTTTCACCCATTGTCAAGTCGCGGCTTACTCGATCACACAATATTAGGGGAACACTCACAGATGGGGAACACTCAAAAACGTTACACCCGATTAGAACCATATTTGCAGTATAGTGTTACCAACGTTGCACTATCGATCAGCTTCATTTACAACATATGGTGTGTAGTGTTACATATCAATCAAAGCTGGCGCTCATAAAATATAAATAAAATACAAGTACTACAGGTCAATGTACATTACGTACAGTACATTGCGTGCAGACGGCATTCTAGACGGAATCGTCCTACCCGGCCAGGCACGGTAGGCTATCTGATAAACCTTTGAAACAGTTAAACCTTTGAAACAGCCAGAAAACTTTGAAAACACTGGCGAAATTGCTAAAAACATTAACATCAATCAATAAAAATTAAAGCCGATTAATCGTATGTCATGTTTGTAAATTACCAGATCAAATGCGTCCCTAAATAATGAACATCGAAAATGGCTTGCGACTCCGCTCTGGATTCCATGTCCGTGCCATTGTCGATTTTTGTAATTTAATAGGGATGGACATAAACTGGTGACATAACAGTACAATTAATCAGCTTGTATTCTAACTGATTTATTTTAGAGTTTTTAGCAGTTTCGCAAGTGTTTCCAAGGTTTTCCGACTGTTTCCAAGGTTTCACTGTTTCCAAGCTTTATCACATACCGCCACGCACAACACCACGGAACATTACGAATCGGCACTTCCTGCAATTTATTTATTTCGCTATCAAAAAACGTGTGCTCAGTCATGCAATTAGCCATATCACAATGATAGTAGGTAGCATTACTCTACTAGCTGCTAAAAAGCTTCCGGGATCTGGTTTCATGAAGACGCTTTTCCTGGTTAACCATTCACTTTTTTTGCTACGAAAGAAGAGCATGTTCTCAGCATGTTTCCACAAACATGTGAAATCGGTCACTGATTTGGAAATGCGGTCGCAGACCAAAATAAGCTCGCTACCTAACGATTCTTTACTCTGCATTTTCACCTGATACCTAAAATAACAGTTTTGGTAGGCTGCATTTCGTCAGGGAAAAAAGCATTCATTCAGTACAAAATGATGTTGCAACCATCAGAAGTGCGTGGTAGACTATCAGGAACTCGTTTTATTCTCTCAGACAAACCATACTGCGCACAGTAGGCAGTCGTCACAACCTCCCATATTCTCGTCAAAGTTATATGCACCATACAATTTTATGAAATGCTGGCATCCAAGCGTGAGATAGCGGTCACGGAATTCAAAGCAACTGCATGAAGTACGCGTTCTCTGTAAAAAAAATGTTTTCCATGACGATCTTGTTCGGGCGGATGTTTTAAAAAATCTCTAGAAAAAAATTATAGCCTATATCGCCAATTTTTGTTGTTCGTATTATTCAAATTTTTGCCCAGTGCAGACGTGTTAGAACAAGGCGCCTCGTGGTGGGGGTATCTTTTGATAGAGGAACCGACTATTTACGGGAGAATCCAACTTACCTCGACGCGAATCCAGGTCATAAAAATGTTGTAAGTTCTAAAAATATCGTAATATAGTAGGGGTAGCATAATGGTAGATGGAACAGCTTAGGTATAATACAAGCTGTTCCATTTACCATTATGCTACCCCTCTATATTACGGTATTATTAGAACTTAGAAAATTTTTATGACATGGACTCGCGTCGAGGTAAGTTGGATTATCCCGTATCTGAAAGGCCTAGGCATGCAGCTTGTGTAAATATCCGACTAACGCCACTTCAAATATGCAAATGAGGATCACTGCAGCCTCTTGACAGTATTTCAGTGTGAGTGCAGCTGTAGGCTACACCGGTGGAGAGGCTTGAGTTCCCCTGCCACGTGTCCGTGGGCTACGTAGTGCGTGCTGCATGCACACACTTCACCGGCTACTGGGGTCATGTTGCACAAAGTTAGGCAGGGACATGGCACATCAGCGCTCACTGCGATCCGTACGAGCTAATCACTGCCGTCACCAGGGGGCGTTGCACTGCACAGCGACTCTCGTGCACTAAGAAGAGCCAAGCGTACGTAAATACACCAAAATCGCAGTTACGAGGTCTCAGGCGCCTGGCTTTGCCACTGGGCTCTATCTCCTCCAACATTATCGTATCAAAAGCGTCAGTGTCAGGACTCGTTAGATTCGAAGATATCAACGGCCTGCTGTATGGTCAGCAACTGGACCCGGCAATGCAGACCCTGTGACCTTACAGTACGATTCTGCTATGTTGCAAAATAGCCATACGAGTACGTCGGCCAAAATGCCAAAGTGCAGCCACTATGATTCTCTCTGCGATGCCCTGATCGCTGACGTCGTTCTACACCATGTTGGCACTGTGCAGAACAGTTGGTCAACATTTCGAGGCTGCGATTGGATTGGTCAGCCAGTGATGAGGGAGTGCAGCGTGCTGCGAATCATGACGGGCTCACGAATACGGGGTGTGCCCTGCTGCATACGCTGAGAAGGGTTCAGCATTCATGACATTCGGCAGAAAGGCTGTGGAACAAGCGCACAAAGAGCTTGCAACATGAATGTTTCTTGGAGCTGCAGTGAGCGATCAAACACTAGTAGGACGCAGCATCGACCCCCCAGGGCCGGATCCAAGATTGACAGAAAGAGGGGACGTAGCTCGACGGAGGCGATGAACACCGAAAGCGCGAAGCCAAAACAATTTCTAAAAGTGCTTTAGATGCATTTTCCTGACATCTGAGAGCAAAATACTCGATNCCACCAGCCCCCCCCCCCCCCGGATCCGGGCCTGGACACTGAAACACCTGCAACAACGGTTGAGGTTCTCTGTCACATCATCACCGTGTCAGACAACATGAGGGCTGATTTTCAACTTTTTAGACGGGTGTCTGTTGAGGACCACTTGACCAATTTACACCTCATAACGAGAACTTGGCGGGCCGATTGTAACATTTATGCCAGGAGGTACACAGCGGTTAAATATTAAGATACTAAGTATAGAGCAGGGGGGTAATAGACATGTGTGAAGAACATGAATAATGCATTCTACATAATCGTGTACTACCAGACAAAACACGAAATCTGCTGTGTTTTTTTACCATTGACTAGATAAAAAAGTAGCCTATGGTGCTGGAGGTGTGCATGTGTAGATAAGGTTTTTTTCTAAGAGTGGGCAAATATTTGAAAATTCTTTTGAAGCATTTCTATCATATCATGAATCGTGCGAACCAATCCATGACTTGTCACAAAAATGATAAAATGTAAAACTATGAAATGTAGATTCTTTACAAGCTATGGCCCGAGGCCTTGTCTGGTGGACATGCATAAAATTAGTAGATGCACNGGGGGGGGGGGGGGAGGCGTAGCTCGACGGAGGGGTTAGCCCCGACAACACGAAGTCAAAAAGGGGGGCCTCCCCCAGAAAAATCTGACAATTTTAAGTGCTTTTAGATGTATTTTCCTGGCATCTGAGAGCAAAATACTCGAATTTTTATGCGATTAAATTTTTCTTGCTAAAAAAATCGTTGCTCTGCCAAAAATAGGGGGCGTATGCCCCCCGCCACCCACCCACCCGGCGCCGGCCATGGATGCACATTATGTAGAACTACAGTAGCCTATGAGTTTTGCAGGAATACAGAAGTGCTTTCAAGGAAACGCCGTGCTGTCAAAATGTTGGATAGCAACGGGAGCATGGTCTCGGAACCAGCAGACTGGTGTATCCGCAGTAATAGAGAGGTTGCGCAGCGGCCCGACTTCAACTACGAGAATGAATTGCACTCCGCTGTAGACATCCTTGATGAAAACGATTGGATAGACGTTTGCAAATCGTAAAATGCCATAACTTTGTGGCAGAATAATTTTGACTCGTAATCGGAAGTGCACGTAAATCGCAAATATTATAGTCGTGTTTCAAGTCGTAACGACTAGGATTACGACTTCAATATTCATTATTTATCCGCACTTCCGATTTATAAGGCCAATTGTTTCTGCCTTCAATTTATAGTGTTTGACGAATTGAAAACGTCTATCAAATCGTTTTTATCAAGGATGTCTACAGCGGACTGCAGTTCATTCTCGTAGCTGAAGTCAGAGTTGGAGTCGGAAAGCTGCGCAACCTCACTACTATCATTGGATACTCGTCCGAGCCCCAGTAAACAATAACGGGAATTATTAACGCAAATTACATGGTGTATCTCCGCCGCGCCATCGTTTTTAACAACCACTTCCATCCCACTGATGTCTGTACGAGTGCCTCATCCCACACGAAACATCGGTGTATTACATCAAGTGCGCATTAACACAATGTTAGATTCCATCGAGTGCACAACAAACCAACGTTACCGACGCAATTTGTCAACACTCAAAAACACAACTTTCGCTTTTTCTCGTTCAAGTAGAAATCATTACGAATAGAGGAGATACATGTACATGTACCTCGACCGAGTTGGTTAATTTTTGTGAAAAGCTGCATGTGCTACGCTACTAGCCAACGCTATCGACTGCTCCCCACAGAGCTTCCATAGCACTAATTAGGTTATTAAATTGTATGACATGTTGACGGACGCCTGCGTAAGAGGTTTAGACTGAACTCAGGTTTATTATTGTCGATGACGATGTAGACTGCCGTCCCAGCTGCCGGGGAGTGGCTACGACACGAAGACAGATTGTCCGCTTTGTTACGATATTTCCTGCACAAAAGACCGTAACTATTGACCTCATTACAGCGTTGATGATGACCTGTGTAGGACACCACCTGTCCCAGACTTCGCCTAGGTGTGAAAGTCCATTGAAGACACCCGCTTGACCAATTTAGAGGCAGTTAATGACCCCCGAATGCTTCATATAGCTGGCCTGGGCTGACCGCACAGAAAGTCCGGTAGTGCTCGGTGCATATCGGCGCGTTTAGTTGGTGAAATGCGTTGTAACTAACTGCCGATGGGCGCCGGTAGCACTATCGGACTTTCTGTGCGGTCGGCCCTGGACACTGCTCGTCAAGTCTCACCTCAACGAACCAGAGGCACACGTTGATTTAAAGTGCAGGTTACAGGGGTTAATGGTTAGGATCAGTTTAGTGTCCAATGGTGAAGTCAAACATATTGGTGAGCTGGCCTGAAGGCATTCTCACCACTAAAATCATCACACTTTTAAAAGTGGGTCAATTTTGTCCCTGGCATTTTGTCCCTTTCCATTCACGTACAGTTACTCAGCGCAAAGTAGGACATCTTTAATAGGATGCTCGTGCCTTCCACATAATAACAACTTCCTGGTAAGCATGGCCATACAAGCCTGGTTTCTCTGACCATCGATGGTGGCGCTGACTGATATTTACAATACCCCTCGGCCAATCTCGCTTGCCAGAGGTATGGCGCTCCATAAATCTGACGGTCTCATGCCAGCGAACCGTTGTTGCCGTTAGGCTTGTTTTAACTACTACAGCAGGTCAACCTGCAAACTGCATTTTTTNCTACGAGAATGAATTGCACTCCGCTGTAGACATCCTTGATGAAAACGATTGGATAGACGTTTGCAAATCGTAAAATGCCATAACTTTGTGGCAGAATAATTTTGACTCGTAATCGGAAGTGCACGTAAATCGCAAATATTATAGTCGTGTTTCAAGTCGTAACGACTAGGATTACGACTTCAATATTCATTATTTATCCGCACTTCCGATTTATAAGGCCAATTTTTTCTGCCTTCAATTTATAGTGTTTGACGAATTGAAAACGTCTATCAAATCGTTTTTATCAAGGATGTCTACAGCGGACTGCAGTTCATTTTCGTAGTTGAAGTCAGAGTCGGAGTCGGAAAGCTGCGCAACCTCACTACTATCATTGGATACTCGTCCGAGCCCCAGTAAACAATAACGGGAATTATTAACGCAAATTACATGGTGTATCTCCGCCGCGCCATCGTTTTTAACAACCACTTCCATCCCACTGATGTCTGTACGAGTGCCTCATCCCACACGAAACATCGGTATATTACATCAAGTGCGCATTAACACACTGTTAGATTCCATCGAGTGCACAACAAACCAACGTTACCGACGCAATTTGTCAACACTCAAAAATACAAATTTTCACTTTTTCTCGTTCAAGTAGAAATCATTACGAATAGAGGAGATACATGTACCGGCACCTCGACCGAGTTGGTTAATTTTTGTGAAAAGCTCCATGCGCTACACTATAGCCAACGCTATCGACTGCTCCTGACAGAGCTTCCATAGCACTAATTAGGTTATTAAATTGTATGACATGTTGACGGACGCCTGCGTAAGAGCTTTAGACTGAACTCAGGTTTATTATTGTCGATGACGATGTAGACTGCCGTCCCAGCTGCCGGGGAGTGGCTGCGACACGAAGACAGATTGTCCGCTTTGTTACGATATTTGCTGCACAAAAGACCGTAACTATTGACCTCATTACAGCGTTGATGATGACCTGTGTAGGACACCACCTGTCCCAGACATCGCCTAGGTGTGAAAGTCCATTGAAGACACCCGCTTGACCAATTTAGAGGCAGTTAATGACCCGAATGCTTCATAGAGCTGGCCTGGGCTCACCGCACAGAAAGTCCGGTAGTGCTTTCGGTGCATATCGGCGGTTTGGGAAATGCGTTGTAACTAACTGCCGATGGGCGCCGGTAGCACTATCGGACTTTCTGTGCGGTCGGCCCTGGACACTGCTGCGTCAAGTCTCACCTCAACGAACCAGAGGCGCACGTTGGTTTAAAGTGCAGGTTACAGGGGTTAATGGTTAGGATCAGTTTAGTGTCCAATGGTGAAGTCAAACATATTGGTGAGCTGGACTGAAGGCATTCTCACCACTAAAATCATCACACTTTTAAAAGTGGGTCAATTTTGTCCCCGGCATTTTGTCCCTTTCCATTCACGTACATTTACTCATGGTAAAGTAGGACATCTTTAATAGGATGCTCGTGCCTTCCAATAATAACAACTTCCTGATAAGCATGGCCAGACAAGCCTGGTTTCTCTGGTCATCGATGGTGGCGCTGACTGATATTTACAATACCCCTCGGCCAATCTCGCTTGCCAGAGGTATGGCGCTCCATAAATCTGACGGTCTCATGCCAGCGAACCGTTGTTGCCGTTAGGCTTGTTTTAACTACTACAGCAGGTCAACCTGCAAACTGCATTTTTTAAATACCAACCGCTGAGATACGGTGTAAAGTGTCACAGTGTTCCTGTTTCTCAGTGTTCCCCTCATTGCGTGCAGTAGGCCTACTATGAAACGAAAGCGACAGAATTCTCTGTGTTCCCCTGTCGAAAAGTCTCTCAAGCTGTCTGTTCTATGGAAAAACTGGGGTATAGGGTACACACGAAAACGTTACAACGTCATTTACCTGGCCAGACTGTTCATCCCTTTCTCGCTATATTCATAACTAGCTTTAGTACCCGGTAAACCGGGTTTGTGTTATTGTATAAGATACGGGCTCCAGTATACGGTACTTTGTGGACATTTTAGCCCAGCTGCGGACATACCTCAGTGACGTGGTGACGTCATGCAGATTTCAGATGACAACGGTGATGACATGCATGACGTCACACAACGTTTGTGACGTCATTGCTTTTGAATTTGATGCAGTTTGACTAAAAAAACGCTTCTTAAAGCATAGTTTGGCCGATTTTGAAATTTTAACCTTGAAAAGATCACTCCATGTATCAAACGTAATCGAATAAGGTATTGCTCAGCTCCCTCCATGCAGCGGTTGCAGAGAACATTCGTGACAAATAACGGGCGAATTTGCTTTATATGTATTAGATAGGACCTGCCTGGGGTCTGTTTCATAAAGCGACTTTAAGCTAATGGTACCTTTAACCAAATGGAGAATGCATTGAAGTTAATGGTACCATTAGCTTAAAGTCACTTTATGAAACAGGCCCCTGGTTAGCAGCCATAATTTCTTGCAATAATACCAATTACAAATTTCTTTGTTCCCACGAGATTGACAGGGGGAACTAATTTGATACACACGCTGTAATTGAGTACTGCTATCAAGACATTTAAAATGCATCCTGCATGAGGCCAATATGAGGGCACTGGAGCCATCATCCTTATTTCTTAATCTCAAGTCCCTTTGTGCATATTAAAATGTCACATTGCATCCATGTCACCATCTCATGCCATCTGCCTCCTACCTCCCTGGTAGGATTCCACGTTACTATGGTAACGGCCTCAACATCGATTCATTGTGGTACATTGCGTGTATCTCACTCCAGTATATTTTGTGATGAGAGTTCATTGTATTTGCGTCTTTCGTACGTCTTGGCACCTCTCACCATTGTCTACGAGAGGCTGACCAAATGATTAACCTTTTCCTGTCCTCCCACGGCAGGGCTTTGGTCTCGCTCCTCTTCATACGTACAGTGTGTACATGGTGTAAGTGTATGAAGAGGAGCAAGGAAAACCCTGCTGTAGAAGGGTGCCTTTTCACTAAATGGCTGTAGAAGCCGGGGGAGGGGCATGCCCCCCTCCCCGCCCACACACAACCTTTCTGAAATGATAAGGCAAAACCGAGCATGTCAATTTTTTTCAGTTTTGAGAAATATGCTTTAGAAGATGGGAGTCCAGGAACCATATTCTAGAAGCCTCATTTAAGGTCCACTTTAAGCTTTTGTATTCTGCCCTACAAACAATAGCTAAAGGTAAACCTTAGAGTTAAGGAAGCTTCTAGAATACGGCCTCAGAAATGGTATCAACTCAAATTTGACCAAAATGTGACATGCTAAGTTTTGCCCAAACACTCAAGCTTGGCTTCTGACAAAACGTCAAATTGCAGTACTTTTAGAAAAGGCACAAGAATCTATTTTTGGCTCTTACATGTAGATGCCAGGCAATCGTAGGCCTATCTCAGATTTCTGAAATGAATTTTTCTAGCAAAGGAGACACAGATCCCCCCCCCCTCACACACACACACCAGCACCATACCACCGCCGCCGCCACGACCAACACCAACATCAACATCGAACTGGGAATTGCTACCTTCGACATAAGAACTGAGATGGTATTCCAGTTCCGTTCGTTCCCAGTCAACATACCAGCCACACAAAAGTACATCTCCACGGTCACATGACGTGCTGGTTTTACCTGAAGTAAGTCTGGCACAGCAAGATCGGGCTAATGTTCAGAACCAGTCACTTTATATCAATAAACGCTGTAAAATCGATTGAAAAAGTACTTATTGACCTCGAGATATTTCCTAGTATCAATGACCTTGAAACGAGGTCATGCGTTCCTATATCCAAATTATCCATTCACAATCGGAGATACATGTATATTCAATTCAAACAAAACTCAATACCAATTCCTAGCATCCCTGCGGCGAGTAATAAAAACCCTGGTGTATGGTATTTGTGTTAGTATTTGAGGATGAATGCCATTTATTTCTGACATGTCTCACTAAAAACAGATCACGCATAAATATTGATGATGAATACCTTTTCATAATTCACCTACGGAGCTTTTGACAGTAGCTCTGCTACATGTAGAGAGCTCTCGACTCATTCGGTTTTATTTACATCAATAGTACAAAGTCTACAAATTTTCACCTTGCCAGGGCTGAAGAGCATTGATTATGTACTATCAACCCTGTACATCGCACTGACAGTATAAGTAAAGTCGCCTCCCATATTCGCAAATTTTCGACCCCAACCGGGGTCTTTCCCAGGCACATTCTATAGTGGGGCTGTCACGCCTTCAGAAAAGTAATTTGAAACGTCCCTCTAAAATCTGGATGTTGTATAATATGTAACACTTCTGATCAAAGAAAAAGTTTGATAAACAACATCCCATTAGGCTGAATGGGTGAATATCTTCCAGTCCTAATCCTACACACTAATTCCTAGCCCAAGCCCCTAACCCTAACCCTAACCCTGACCCTCAACCCTTGCCACTGACCCCTCCCCTAATCCTAAACCTAGTCCTGACCCTAACCGTCAACGCTAACCATCCTACCTGGGTACACTGGTTTAGACTTTGTGCATTAAGCAGGGCCTACATGTATTCCTTTACAATGTACACAGATACAACTTTTAATAACCTAGAATGAAGGAATATTCAAAAGTAAAAAACCTGTGTTTTTAAACTCCTATAACTCATGAATAAAAAGTCTTACATCCATATTGAACTCTTTCTTAACGTGATACAACCTCTTTAAACTGCTGTGCAATAAGTTCTTTTGATACGGGAAACATAAATAAATGCGGAATTTATTTTCCATTAACAAGACAGCTATGCCTTGGTAAAAAAGCTATGTTGTTCCTAAGAAAGTATGAATGAATAACTAGCTATCTTTAAACAAGACCTTTTTTAAAATGATGACAATTGAATTATCTGACTGACATCACAGATTGAGGTAGCTCACGTTGACCATGATGCTCTAATTAGCATCATTACGGAGCCGAACTTAAAAGGGAAATATGCCAATTAACTTTCATTATGGTCATTTATAAAAAGAGGTCATGGTTCCCGGAGGCATGGATGCTACGACGTCAATTGGTTGATGTTAAACACAAATTTGTACAATTGATATTGAAAGCATTTCAGAGAAAAAAATCGTCTTTTAGGGACTCGCCATTGGTAACTTGTTGTTCTAACACCAAAACATACGAAGGAAGACAGCCACAGGAGACAAGGGGGACTGCGCCTTTAAGAATTTGCGTTGGATGACAGAGCAAACTGGACGCCATCAAAATCTATGACATCATTGTGTAAAATGCTTTTTTCTTTCATTTCCATTTAATTCAAAACCGCACCTGCATCCGTATTAAAGTCACCATCGTGTAGTTAATAGCCCGAGAGACCATTAAATTCATACCTGTCGTGATTTGTAAAAAATCTCTTTCATTACTTCGCATGAGGAATGTTAGATGCGGCGATTTTGGTTAAAAAACATGGTTGCCATAGCAACGGAATGTGAAGATCCACACAGAGATAATAAATGGGACAGTCATTGTATAGATGAGCTATTTTTAGAAACGGAAGGATGTGTGGGGTGGGGTGTATACATGCCAAGTATAGCACGCCCCGGGGTTGTGTGGCCCAGAGATCGAGTTGACTGACCTGACTCTGAAAAGCAGCTTCGTGAACCTAACTTGTGAGGTATGCCTTGGTTGTCTAAAGAACTTATCTTTTAAAGCGATTAAATCGAATTAATATCGAAAAAATTTGACTTAGAAATAGAATATGAAAGGGGACGAATTGTCGGGGAAAAATGTAAACAAACTTCTCCAGAATGTCAACAAAGAAATGTTCGTGCACTCTGATTGGCTGAAATTTTGTGTTTACAAACGCCAGCCAAATGTAAATAAAATCCGCTATCAATTCGCTTTAAAACGATGATATAAGAATTAATGGGATGATCTTTATCTCTTTATAAGGTCTCCAGAGGGTCTACCCCTCCATGCTGTGACAACCAAACCTCTAAGGCCTAACAATCCAGCCATAATCGCCTGGTCATGAGGAGAGACAGTGTGATATATTCAGTGCACTCTCAAGATGAACGTTATATGTCCATTTTTCAATATGGCTGACTGGCGGTCATTTTCCAATATGGCCGATCGTTGGCCATTTAAAGTTCGGTCCGACCAAAATTAGCTGTAGACAAACAGAGTACATGTACCTAAGATACGCGTCAATTGAGATCCTTAAAATATTCTAGCTAAACTACAGCAGTGCTGTCATGGCTGTAGTTTATGCAATACATGTATGAGCCATTGTGCTCTGGGGCCGGTTGCACAAAACGGACGATAGCGCTAACTTGGTGTTAGCGCTAANATCTTTCATTTGTTAAGAAGATTATGGGATATAATTCGTGATTCTTTGATCGAGGTCGGCTAACCAAGTGTGATACAATCTAATGCGCCGTCTTCCTGGTGTCCCCATGCATTGTTTGCCACAGGATTAAGGGTCTTGGTCTTTCTAGAGTCCAATTCAATGGTGCCGCTTAATTAATCCGTAAATGTATTGTTGGGGGACATCACATACCGGTGGACATTAGATTCTATTACAGCGGGAAATGGCGTAAAAGCACTCATATTTTCTAAAATTTTCCCGGGGGAGGGCCCCGGACCCCGCGCCGATATTTCGGCTCGCGCGTTCGGCGCTCGCTTCTAAGGACTACGGCTACGGTCCACTATTTTATCGAATCTTTACGCCCCCCTCCCCCCCCCGGCCTCAACCTCCAGGACGTTCCTACGACCCTGCCTATTGCTCAACTGACAGACAGATCGTATTGGTATATAACCTCAGATTTGAGCTCGGCCTTCTCATTGCAGCACTAAAGATTGGTATTGGCCTCAACTCTGACTCGCCCTACCCCCAGGGTCCCTCGCGTGCTCGTGCCTATATGCAAATGCCATTAGAATCTACAACATACATGTAGTAGATCATCAATTTTCTATTCGTTTGTTTGGTTACTGTCAAACCGTACTTAAAATATTGCGCAGCAGAAATAGGTCGTCGATTGATCTTTGGAAGAAAGATTGTCCGAAGGCCAAATGGACTTCTGCCGAAGATAAATAACCAATTTGTCTTCGAACGTCGCCAGCTAAATCACAACAATTGTTGTTTCGACTACTGGTAGTCTATCGCCAGTTATTTGAGAGCACGGTGGCGGAGTGGTTGAGATCTGACTCGAGACCGAGAGGTCATGGTTCGGTTCCCGGCCTGTCGTCACTTTTGTCCTCTACTGGTCTGAAAGGATCAAGAGAGGGCTGATGAGCTCCTCGAGTGCCCGAGGAAGGTTTCCAGAGAAACTAGCCCGTGGGTAAATGTGAAGCGCTCTGAGACTGACAACAGTGGAAAGCGCTGTATAAAAGCAGCGCTTCGTGACGTGAACTTCCCGAGGTCACACTATTGACAGATTCTCCAGGTTAGTGATGCCACGCACCGCAATGCTGTAAATGTTTTTAATTACATGGGCATCATCGGAATGCGATTCACAATTTCTATTAGATTACGTTCAAGGTGACAAAAATTAAGCCAGGGTTACTCCTGACCTCCTTCAAGGACACATCCATCAACAAATGGGATACACTTCTTTGCTATACAGCAATGAATCTTGCTTCTGCAAATCAACAAAATGGTCGACCAACGAATTAGCTGACTTCATTCTGCCACAGCAGGGGCTTTCACCACGCTCCTCTTCATCCACTTATACTTTTAGCGTGTTCGTTTACTCACCCGGGCCTCCCCTGGGTGAGACCCACAGCGTTCTTTTATCGTGTGACGTCATGATCTGGGGTCTGTCGGTCCTGCCCCAAGTAACCACCTCGCCGAGGTGGTAAGTTGGGGAAGTATCTCAGCATGCCTTTCGACAAGATGGCGTCGAACGTGCCGAATCCGCCATTTTTACGCAAATTGAATATAAATAATGGTCAGCATGTAACAAGAGATACAGATAATGAGGACAAAATGGCTACCAGGGCGACTTTCATCTTCTGGTCCCCGGGTTCTGGTCGTCAATGTCGTCTGCCGGTGTGCCAGTGCCATTGCTGGCCGCCATTTTGTCTGATCACGTGATGCGAACTTACACGAGTGAGGCCCACCAGCGTTCGGAATGGGGCTTTATTGAGCGTGCGCCTCGGCCGCCCAAAAATCTACTCCGGGGAGGCCCGGGCGAGTAAACGAACAGGCTATTTATGTGTGAGTGTAAGAAGAGGAGCCTGAGACCAAAGCCCTGCTATGGGAGGATGGCTGACGTGGACAATATTTCTTCCTCCCACAGCAGGGTTTATTACCTCGTTCCTCTTCATCTACTGGAAGAGGAACGCGGTAAAAAATCCTGCTGTTGGAGGATGAAATATTGAGACATCTCTGGATTTTTCTTGGCAAAATGCATGTAGCAGGCTGTTCAAAGACGAAAGAAGCTGCAAATAAAAAATATTCCTCATCCATTTATCACGAGATGTAACACTGTGTAGTCATTTTGTAAATGTAGGAGTAAATCCTGTTTACTTAGAGGATCACAATGGCTGGGAACTGAAGGTTTTTCAATCGCTCGCTTGGCAGCCGTACGTCATCCGATGTTTCGCCAAGATATGAAGATTTACGACCCATGCTATCTCAGGGGATTACAAAGTATTACCCAAGCTCTGGCTATATATTTCACGGGAACGACACGGTCGTAAGAAACATATTGAGTTAAGAGCAGAGCGCTGGCATCACTGGCAAAAGAGTAAGAAATAAAAGTGGAAAATAAGAAGTGGGAAATTTTTGAATTCTGCACGAATTTTTCAATTTCTCAAATTGGGAGAAATTTTTTTCCCATTTTGAGAAATATCACATCAGCCGAAAAATCAGACAAAATGTCCTGTCACTTTAAGAAAATTTCTCAAAATTGGAAAAAATTCTCCCAATTTGAGAAATTGAAAAATTCGCGCAAAATTTCAAAATTTCCCACTTCTTCACTTTTATTTCTTATAGCCTATACTCCGTTTGGCTCTTTAGATACTGTAGCTTTGGGCAAATAAGTGAACAGCGGGAAGAAACATGAGTGGCTGGAGAAAACCGGCTTTCTCAAAGAGAATCGCCATGTTGATATATTCAAATAGAAGTCCTGACAGTGGTACTTTTCATATGATGTTGAAGGAGCTAGATCTCAGTGCCAAAGCCAGGTCTATGTGACATACAGCCGCGATTTTGGTATATATGCCTATTTGCAGCAACCGACGGCAACAGGTAGCAGACATGTCAGCAACAGACGCGCTCGTTTTTATTTATGATTTTCTTTTTTTTTATCTTGGTTCCCATGAACTCTAGGTTAACACCTGTCATGAAAACCTGTTGCCGGCATCTCTCCAAACCTCCCTGATAGCATAAGTGGATAAAAGGTACGGAATGTGAAAAAAAACGCAAAATGATGTACAAAAACTCTGTTCAATTACTTTTGTTTACTCAACCGTGATGTGATGTGGGTTGCCTGAGTCAATCAGTGTCATTGAGTAGACTTTGAATAAAATATCAGCTACGTACGGGGTAAGCCTGCCCACGTCAGACATGTCAGATGTAGGCTACTGCTATATTTCAACCACGTGCAGGGAGCACTTTTTCCATTCTGTGGTTGGCGATCCCTTGCGATGAGATTAAATGCCCTCCGAACAATCTGACCAGGGAAGTTCGTGTGGCCTGCAGAACACAGACATGACTGAAGACAACTTCTGGAATAGACTAAAGCCTAGCGCACATTTGCGGCAAAATTCAATGCGTTAGGGGTGTTTTTAGAGTCGACTGGCCCAACGCGCTCGACTCGTCATTCAGCCAGATCAGTCGATTTTAACAGACACCCCTAAGGCATTGAGTTTTGTCGCAAATGTGCACCTGGCTTTAGGGCCGTATTCTAGAAGCTTCCTTCAGGTTTACCTATAGCTATTGTTTGCAGGGCAGAATACAAAAGCTTAAAGTGGATCTCAGAGTTAAGGGGGCTTCTAGAATACGAACCTAAGGCTACAATGATGTATAAATGTATACGCTAATGCTACAGTGATATATAGATGAGTTTCGCTAGCAGCCATCTTGCCAAAGTTACCATGGGAATTCCCTTC
>NMRB01001429.1:105549-128296 GCA_002633025.1 Notospermus geniculatus
TTCATAATTCACGTAGGCCTATGTGCAGAACACAATTTAGCAACCGTGCCGAGATCGGTTACCGTTTACACACTAACAGCAGTGTTATCGAACCGATCTGTGCTCGGACCGGTCCTTGATCACCTCCAACTGGTTGTCTCGGCTCGGCTCGGTTTGGAACCGTTCCTGGCACGCTTGTCCCGTTTTCACTTGCTATTTTTTTGGCGATCCGTGCTCGGACCGATCCGAGATCGGTTATTTTTCCTCAGAGTAAAACGGGGCTTGACGTTACAGCTGTGATTTTGGCGAATGTGCAGCAACAGACAGCAACAGGTAGCAGACATGTCAGCAACAGACGTACTCGTTATTATTTATGATTTTCCTTTTTTTTATCTTGGTTCCCATGAACTCTAGGTTTAACACCTGTCATGAAAACCTGTTGCCGGTTTTTCCCCAAGCCTCCCTGATAGCATAAGTGGATAAAAGGTACGGAATGTGAAAAAAAGCAAAATGATGTACAGAAGTCTAGCAAAAACTCTGTTCAATTACTTTTGTTTACTCAACCGTGATGTGATGTGGGCTGCCTGAGTCAATCAGTGTCATTGAGAGGCTTTGAATAAAATATCAGCTATGGGGTAAGCCTGCCCACGCCAGATGTACTGCTATATTTCAACCACGTGCAGGGAGCACTTTTTCCATTCTGTGGTTGGCGATCATTTGCAGTGAAATTAAAGGCCCTCCGAACAATCTGACCAGGGAAGTTCGTGTCGACCTGCCGAACACAGACATTACTGAAGACAACTTCTGGAGTAGACAGGCTACAGTGATGTATAAATGTATACGCTAATGCTACAGTGATATATAGATGAGTTTCGCTAGCAGCCATCTTGCCAAAGTTACCATGGGAATTCCCTTCCAGAGTGACAGATGATTGGTTCTATCAACCCATCAGTGGGGAAATCCCCATGACGATGACCTAATTTTGATGACTGCTAGTGAAATTCATCTATTCCAGCTCTGTATATTAATGACGCTGTAAAATGACAGATATCGAGAAGTCAGCTCCCAGAATCTTGCGAATTTTCGACCCAAAGCGGGGTCTTCCTCAGGCACTTTTCAGTTGGAGAAACCAGAAAAAAATTTTCTGGTCTCTCCAACTGAAAAGTGCCTGAGGAAGACCCCGGTTGGGGTCGAAAATTCGCAAGATTCTGGAAGTTGACTTGATATTTATCATTTTGTGTGTCAATTTTTGTGCTTTCTCATTATTTGGAATATGTAAAATGACAGAATATACCATGAATAAAATATACATGTACCTTTAACAGTGCTTTCGTCATTTTTTTCCACCTGCGGACAAAGCGTAGCAGTTTGAATGACAGCTTGACACTGTGACATCCAACTTCAACCTATGATGTATTCCTTGTTGACATACATACAACTCAACAAACCCTTCAAAAACAGTTTTTTGAGCTTCTTGAAAAGTTTAAAGAAGGGATTTTACTGTGGTGCAAACATGTCGAGAAATTCTCAGCATGTTTGTTTTCGCACTCAATCCGTGGAGGTATATGTTACTTCATGCTCAAATTACGGCCGTGGTGTGTTCCCAGTGTATATGACCAACTAGTGGTAGAGAGCTACCTTTGATAAAGCCCCAGTCACATATCCACTCCGGGGCCCGTACGGCGAGTAAAAACAGACATTTTGGCCAATTTCTACGGTGCCCAGTTTGATCCAGTCTAATTTCCGCCTATCTATTGAGGCGATATTCGGCATAATTCATATTAGATCCGTGTTTCAGTCTCTAAAATCCACGGCAAGCCGCTGGGTGGGGAAAATCGTACGGGGCCCGGTGGATTTGTGACCTAGGCTTAAAAGTTAAAGTTTGGGTTTATAGTCTGATATCAACAACGGTAGAGGTGTCATCCGACTTTACTCTCAGTCTATCCTGAAACCTTTCAGTAGAACTCAGATGAGCTGCTCATTCAGCGCTAAAATCCAAGCATTTCCGACCGGTAGCCATTTATACACCTGGGTGAAGAGAGGCCAGTGAGGCAAAGAGACTTGCCCAAAGTCTCACGCTAAAGTGGGATTCGAACCCGGGATCCTGGCCGGTAGTCGGAGACCCGAACCACTACCGTGGCTCCATAGATATGAAAACCCACTGTCCGACAGGCGCAGTTGAAATGTGAATTGTCACCGCTAATCATAAGGTTCCGGTTTCGATCCCAGTGTAACATTTCGGAATGTTCCCCATTTATGAGTTTCCCCGATTTTCTGACGGAAGAAGCTGCGACTTCATGACTTGACAAGAGGGGATACATAGAGGGTAAACGTTTCGACATATCTGCAAGCGTTTCGAAAACAATAAGGGAAACACTGGCATACAGAAATATTGGCAGATATTACACCGGTATCCATCCCTCTGCGACAGAGAGGGCGACTGTCCCTGACAGCGCCGTTTTTTCGGGCACTCCGGTTTCCTCCTGTTGTACATTTCTTCGCCCAATATTGTCTCTACAGCGAAAAAATGCTGTATTTTACCGTCGTTTTCCGTCGGTTTAATGATTGATACAGAACCAGTGGGACCTAGACGACCTAATCGGATATAGATATAACGCCAGTCAGTGCTTGTATAATAGTACATGGCGTGGGAATCGAGCCCTGATTTCACACGCTAGGCCATTGTGGAAGCTGTCTGAATGTTGTTGTACGAAAAATCAATCGACCGAAGTGGAATCAAGGCGTATTTACGTACATGAATTGCGAACAAAATGAGCTGAATGTACGACGTGATATTTATAGCAAATGATGGTTTATTTAATGGTGGCCCAATAGGGACAACGCTTTCTAAAGGGAAGGTTGACATTTTGATATCCGTAATGCAATTACGCGTGATCAGCCGACTACGGAGCTCACATACACCAGGGGTAGCGAGCATAAAGGAGGCGTAACCCTACGTCAGGCCTAAGCCAGGCGTAGTTCTGGTCGATGCCCTATCTTCGACCAGCACTACGCCTGGCTTAGGCCTGACGTAGGGTTACGACCCCTTTATGCTCGCTACCCCTGAATCGCAGTCAGTGAGTGTTAGGTCTGGCATTGCCGGTGTGACAGGGGTAAAAGTCCCCCTGGAATCAAAGTCCGGTCTTATTGTTCAGCGAGGGATTCGAATATATGGCTATAGATGAGATCATGACCATTCGAATATAACCTTACAATAGCGGGCTTTTGTTTGGCGGACTTGCAGTTCTAGGATTTGATCCCTGTCACACCTGGGTTCGACTGCTCCGTTGGTGATGGTAAGCATTGCTGACTATATAGGAGGCTGTTGATATCTTCGAATCGAAGTCCTGACACTGAAGCTTTTTTGATATGATAATGTTTTATGAGCTACATCCCGGTGGCAAAGCCAGGTGCCTGTGATCCCACGACTGCAATTTTGGTGTAACCTGCCCCACGTCTCTCCAGAAACCGTTCTGCATAAGCGCTTGAGTTCGACGCCCTTGTCACTGCACCACCGCGCTCTCTTTCTCCGTGAAAATCATCAGCGTGCGGAAGACTGATCGACGCTCCTGTGGAGAGAGACTCCGGTCGAGCAGGGAATCGTAGCCGGCGATGGTAACCACGCGCTGTTAAGTTCCCCGACCACCAGCATCAAGCCCGTTATATACAGAGCGATGTACATTACAATATGGAAATAGAGAGCCAAGGATAGTGCTAATAGATAGGGTACACCCATTACGATAGTAATAGCAATGAAGGTTGTGAATGAAGCGATCCATCACTGATAATGCAGCCAATCGTTACTAACATCACTAATTACTCAATCCGGTGATGCAGACTATCAGACCACTCTGAACCACAGAGTCATGACTTTCGTCGTCATTGACTCTGACGTATCATGGCCGCCATGCTGCAGAGACTACTTATTTTCTGTGGTCATATGATCTCATCTAGTCATGTGACAAACAAGATGGCCGGAAAACGGCAAGATGTCGTTATAAAGTAGATCACCAATAACACCGAAAAAACTGCTAGAAACGCCTGTTTAACGCCTGTTTAATGATGGAATAAATATATTCATCAGCGATGTAGGCTACACGATGTACATGTATGTTGAATTAAAAGCAAAATTGCCGTCGTTTCAAGGGACTATTCAACATGCGGATGCAACTTGGATGTTAGTCGGTCAAGCTTCTCACTTCCGGCGCAGTGCGGTAGAATTCACCGCTGTATCTCTGCGCAAGATGGCGCCCATAATACATGTACGGAGGCCCGTCCGAAATTGCCGAAGTACATACGAAGATTGTAGGCTATATCAGACATGCCAGATGGTTTCATTATCAGTGGCTGAAAACAGCATCCTGAGGACATCAGATTCTCTTATGTTCTCTGGATGGAAAAAAGACGGAAAAAAGAGCAGAGTGTTGGACAGAGAGGCAGGAATTTCATGCAGAGTCCAAAAAATGTGTCCGTTATCCTAGCATTGCTGTTCCAGAAAGTACCGAGACGACATCATTGTCTACCAAGGCATTGACATCAATGTCCTCGATTTGACCACTCCTGGGGTCTTTCTCGCGCCCACCAAATGCCACGGGTTCAAAGTTCAACGTGACGTTAATAAAATAGTCCATGGAACGTCGTACTCGTCACAGAAGTCTCAACATTGGGACTCTACATCCTTCGGACTTATGAGATGTCGGACTTGTGGGATGTCGCACTTACATGTGTCGAGGGGGGACACCGTATATATCCGCTCATAGCTTTTCGCCATAATTGGTTTATGCTGGTTTTCAGGCAATAACGGATACCCGATTCCTTCACAATAATCTCTTGGCTCCAATATTTCATCATGGGAACGAGCACCTTTCCGACTCCGACTCCGACTTCAACTACGAGAACGAATTGCAGTCCGCCGTGGACATTCTTGATAAAAACGAGTTGGTAGACGTTTTCAATTCATCAAACACCATATATTGAAGGCAGAAAATTTTGGCCTTAAAAATCGGAAATAAGGATAAATTATGAATATTGAACTCGTAAGCCTAGTCGTTACGACTTGTAATCGGAAGTGCCCGTAAATCGCAAATATCATAGTCGTATTCCGAGTCAAAATTATTCTGCTACAAAGTTATGGCATTTTACGATTTGCAAACGTCTATCAAATCGTTTTTATCAAGGATGTCCACAGCGAACTGCAATTCGTTCTCGTAGTTGTAGTCGGAGTCGGAGTCGGAAAGTGAGGTTCAGATCTGGTCCGACTCCGACTCCCGCTCCGACTCCGAGTTACTAAAATTCGGGTTTTTCAAGTCAGAGATAGGTTTACCACCCAGGCGGGTTCTATTCGTTCTAGTGAATGAGAAAACACCATTGCTTTGGAAAACCCCGTTGTATTTGATGACGTAGTTCCCAAAAAAGGAGTCCTCTGGAGTCGGAGTCGAGACTCGGAACGTTATCTGAACCTCCCTCTTCGTCACGGCAGCCTCGACGCGCCACACTGGCATGCAGGTAAGACAACGCAAGACGAGACGCCAATTCTTCGTATGCCTTCAGCTGCTGACGTCGATGGAGCTCACGCAATACCACCCGTCGGACATATTGGAATCCTGCAAACGCACCACATGGCATCAGTGTAATTCATCGTGGGAAAGACCCACTTCATATTAAGAAATCAACAAAACAAAATATTGAACCACTCTTGAATAGCCACAAGATCGATTGAGCGTACACCCGCTTGTGGTAGGCCCACTATGATCAGGCAACCTGCAGTGAAGGCTTTCACATCCCAGCCACGGCCGGCCTCCGTGGTAGGCCCAGATATGGTACGGGACAATCGATGAAGCAGCAAAAAACTCTTCTTCGGCCGACGCCAGGGTCCAGCTTTTCCTGTCGGTGATGGCAGCCGCAGGTGTTACGTTTTTGAGCGTTCCCCATCTGCGAGTGTTCCCCTGCGATTGTCTGACGGAATAAGCCGCGATTCGACAATGGAGGACACACAGAGAAACGTGTCGATCTACCTACCAGTGTTTCCAGAACAATAGGGGGAACACGGACACACGGAAACACAGAAAAACTTTACACCTGTATTGCTGACCACATACAAGCTGTTGATGTCCAACCACTGACGCTTTTTAGGTGGCAGAGTTCTGGCATTGCCGGGGTCCAGCTTCTCCTGTTGGTGATGCTCAGCAATGCTACTACACAGCAGGCTGTTGATGTCTTCAAATCAAAGTCCTGACACTGACGCTTTGTACGATAAGTCTCCAGTTCCATAGAGCTCACGTTTACACTTTTCACGCGCCACGCTTCACGTTTTCCTTTCGTTCCTCGATTCAGCGCACAACGAGACACACATTACCTGTCCTGTGGCATGCTTTCTCCGAGGAACGAAAGGAAAACGTGAAGTGTAACGCGAGAAAAGTGAAAACGTGAACTCTATGGAACTGGAGCCTAATGTTGGAGGAATCCCAGTGGCAAAGCCAGGCCTCATTGGTCATACAACAGCGATTTTACTGTGTCTACATGTACGTACATGTACGTGGAAATGTACATAGGGAATGTGGGCCTATACCTTGCAACGCTTGGTCTGTGAATGATTCGGTTCAACGTTTCAATTTGTGTAGGCCTACACATATCGACCTGTTCTCTGATATAGAACCGAAACTAAGTAATCCATGTCCTGCGATTCCGGTTGTAAACATTATTTCCTGTGTGTGATTTATTAAATTATGTATTATACGATACAGTATACATGTATGTATTCATGTTATTGTAAGTTTGATTGAGAGAGAAGTCTAAGTAGTTGCACCTGTGTGTTCCTGGACCTAATGAGGACAGGTGTTTTGTCCCCCGAGTTCGGAATCGGGCTACAAGGGTTCGGGTATGCAAGAGCCTCTGCTCAGTGCGGTGACCTCGGGAGGGGCTGAGATCAACATCAGGATCCTCATCTGGCGGGTTTGGCATTTGGGTACCCCCCCCCCAACCAGCCGAACCACTATACCTACCCTGACCTACTAAGCCATTATAAGTAGGCCAAGGCATGAAAATTGACCATGACCTTTTGAAGAATAGAAACAACAGATTTGATTGGCTCCCACGATTTGGCAACTGACAGTACTGACCCTGACCAACTAAATAGGAGAAAGAGAGGCTTCCATGGATGGTGTACATGTACAAGTAGCCTATACACGTTATGCCAGTGGCCATGATGAAAAAGGCGTCGTCTGGCTTTCCATTTGTTGCCAGCCCAGTCGAGGCGATAAGATATGCACAGACGATAACAAACATGGATATTTTCTCTGGAGATTTAGCCAGATGTGTCAAACTGAATATGATCAGATTAAGACAACATTTCTCCATGTTAGTATGTAACAGCCAGGACACTTGGGAACCGCATAATAGTGAGGTTTCGCATATCTGACGAAACACGAAGTACGAAATACGAAATTCAACTTCATTTCCAGGACATAATATATTTCTGGAGATGGTTGGTACCACAAATGTCCCTCCTGCCAGGTGAGTGTCTTTTAGCAGGTCATGTAACACCGAATGTCACAAAACTGGGTAAATTGTGTATAGGTTTATATTTTACATGTAATAGTTGTGATAGTTTTATGAACAGTAGTGTGGAAAAGTCAATNTTTGCGAAACCTCCCTAATATGGAGACATCTAACAACGAGACGATAGTGTAGACGAGAAAAAAATATATAATCCAAATCTTATTTGACTGAAAGAAATTTGTGATGTCAGTCACGCACGGGTTCTTTATAAAGTACTTTGGCAAACAATCTTCAATAAAGAGGGTATGATATGGCTTTGTTGCTGAATTGAATGTGCGAAACATGTTTTCGAATAAATATATACAGACGTTAGATGTGTTGGGATTTGCACGAGGCGCCCTGTCGTTCTAGGCCTTGGTACACAGTTGATTTTCGTTGGGGTGAGATTCGGGTCATATCTGGGTTGAAAGCAAAAATCATCCCAGGGAACCAACAACCATATCGTGTCGACACTAGAGAGGTTTAGCACCTTTCCGACTCCGACTCCGACTTCAACTACGAGAATGATTTGCAGTCCGCTATGGACATCAGTGATAAAAACGATTTGATAGACGTTTTCAATTCGTCAAACATCACAAATTGGAGGCAGAAAATAATGTGGCCTTATAAATCGAAAATGCGGATAAATAATGAATATTGAAGTCGTATATATAGTCGACTATATTTGCGATTTGCGTGCACTTCCGATTACGAGTCAAAATTATTCTGCCACAAAGTTATGGCATTTTACGATTTGCAAACGTCTATCAAATCGTTTTTATAAGGATGTCTACAGCGGACTGCAATTCATTCTGGTAGTTGAAGCCGGAGTCGGAGTCGGAAAGCTGCGCAACCTCTCTACGAGGTTATCCACTGCAATTCGCATGATCAGCCGACATTACATTTAGTCCAGTCTCTCCAGAAACCTTTCTGGGGAAGTCAAGGAGCAGCTCATTCAGCGGCCACTTGATCCTTTCAGAGCAGTTGAGAGAATGAATTAAGTGGCGACTGGACAGGGAATCGAGCAGCGGGCTATTGGTCGGTTACGAATTCGACGCACAAAGTCAACAGTCTATCCTGAAACCTTTCAGTAGAACTAGGAGCTGTTCATTCAGCGCTACAATCTGAGCATTTTCAACCGGTACCCATAGTTTACATAATGGTTGGTATTTATAAAACATAGGAAATGCTTTTGCTTCAGGTTTTGTAGTACATTTACATTGGACCTCGCTGTGCAAATCTTCAGTAAAAGCATTTGCTAACTTTTATGAATGCCAACTTTAATGAATACCAGCCATTGCGTGGAGTGGGGCAAAGTTGGCCGACTCTCACGCCGAGAGGGATTCGAACCAGGGACGGTCGCTATAAACAGCAGTTGCCGGTTAATGATTAGGGTCAGTGTCCAATGGCGAATTCAAATGTGTAGGAAATACTTGCCTGCAGGTCAACCTGCAACCTGCATTTTGATACCAACCGGAACCAGAGACGTCATGACCGCTAGCCAGACATGCCAGAGACCCAAGCCACCAGACCACGGCGGCTCCTGACAACCCTAGGACCAGTTTTCATTGTCCTGTCATGATACATGTATCATGATAACATGATGACACTCGCAAATAATCCTGGAATTCGTGACCAATGCGATCCTAACCAGGAAAACCTGCCCCCTCAGTCAAAAACGACACCCTTCAACCCAACATGCGCAAATCGTCACTTCCTGATCAGGATTCGTGAAACCCTCGACCTTGCATTGAAGTGAAGAGTAGGAGCTTTGCAAACAAAGACAATGAAAGATCATGGTAATTATTGGACAACACACGCCAGCGTCACTCGCCGCCAGATCACGGCGGCTCCTGACAACCCTGGGAACTACCCCCTGGGAACAGTTTTCATTGTCCTGCCATGATGTCATGATGCCATTCGCAACTAATCCTGCAATTCGTGACAAATGCGATCCCAACCTGGGCCCGGTTGCACTAAAGGTCGTAAGTGCTGTCTTAAATTTAAGAACAAAAATGGGTTGCATCATCGATGTCTTAGGACATCGCCCTAACGTTCTTGCCTATGCAGTTACGACATGTCTTAGGGCGGTTGTCCCAAATTCATATCTTACGATAAGAACTTAGGTTTGGTGCAACCGGGCCTAGGAAAACCTGCCCCCTCAGTCAAAAACGACGATCCAACGTGTACAAACTCGTCATTCGTGATGAGGATTTATGAAACCCTCGACCTTGCATTGAAATGAAGAGTAAGAGCTTTGCAAACAAAGACAATGAAGGATCATGGTAATTATTGGACAATACACGCTAGCATCACCCGTCACCAGCGACAAAGAAATGATAAGAAATACACTGCCACACTCCACGGCGCTGACAAGGGTTTTCATAGTGCATCAAATACGCTAGATTTGCTCCACTCTGTCATCCATCCTCCCATAGCAGGGTTGTTACCTCTCTTTATCATTCACCTCGCGTGCGAGTGTATGAGCGAGACCCTGCTATGGGAGGATCAGTCGTCTTGATCGCGTTTCTGAAGGTGCCATTCTCAAGGATAATTTGACCATTGTTCTCAGCTTGTCCACCTCGGGGAGGGCTCGCAGTGTGCAGTGCTGTGCACTACCGGTGATGAGGGGTTCTGAATGCTCGCTCGCTCCCTCCATAACCGCATTGTCAGGGTGGTCTCGATGGGAGACTCCCCCGGCACTGCCCGCGCGGAGGATGGTCTCGATGGGAGACAGCCCCGGCACTGCCCGCGGAGGCAATCCTAAGAACCAGTTTGACATTTCCGCACAGAGGCACACCCATCTTCAGAACCACAGTCAGGACACTATCCGACTTTGTCACTGAGAATAATGACAATCTACAGCAGGGAAACATGACGCCAGCGCAGCGTGACCTTAAATATCACCCCGGGGTTTATATCTTTCGTCTGAAATCCCATACGATGTGTGATCTTGCACGGCGGTAACAGGACGCCAGTTTTTAAGCTAGATTCCGGGGGACAGGGGCAAATGCCCCCCCCCCCCCCCCGCGAGCAAAAAGGGACAAAACAAATGTTTGCTCTAAAAAACGTCATTTCCCCTCTTCGAGCCAAGTTATTGTAGTGTCATGTGTGGGGGAAATGCATCTCTCTGGGGGAGGGCCCCAGACCCGCTCCAGCTTCACCCTTCAGACTCGATAAATTTTGCCACCATACGCCATAAATGATAACTACTCCCCTAGATTCCCATTCTTAAATGCTGAAGGGGTGAATGTCGTCCACTCTGAATCCTAACCCCTGGCCTATCTCACAACCCTTGATACCTGGCCTCCTACACCTGGCCCCTAAAGCCTACTCCTATCCTTAGTCTAACCCCTGACCCTTACAGGCAGCCGTTACCATAGATACCGGTAGGCCTACCCTGCTCCATACACTGTAAAAAGTCAGAACGCGAAAAAATTTCGCGTTATTTCATGTTCTGACTACGTTAATTTGTCGTTTGTGGGATTTTGGCTATGTTGCAATGTATTTATTCTCCAAACATTAATCTATAGAATAGGTCATCTTTGTTGTTTGGAAATATTTAGGCCCTTTTTTAAGGGTTTCAAAAAATGTGAACACTATTTTAGAACGCGAAAACGCCAATTCAGAACGCAAATTTGTCCCAGATTTGAGAACACTATAAAATTTTGCGTTCTAAAAGTCAGTTTTAGAACGCAAAATTTTATAGTGTTCTCAAATCTGGGACAAATTTGCGTTCTGAATTGGCGTTATTTGGCGTTTTCGCGTTCTAAAATAGTGTTCACATTTTTTGAAACCCTTAAAAAGGGGTCTAAATATTTCCAAACGACAAGACGACCTATTCTATAGATTAATCTTTGGAGGATAAATACATTGCAACATAGCCAAAATCCCACAAGCGACAAATTAACGTAGTCAGAACGCGAAATAACGCGAAATTTTTTCGCGTTCTCACTTTTTACAGTGTAGGATTGGACGACATTCACCCTTTTGCTCCATTCTTGCTATTACACCTGCAATTGTATGATAAAGTCTCCGAATTTAGCAAATTTTCGACCCCAACCGGGCTCTTCCTCAGGCACTTTCTGGTCGAGATCCCAGAAGTGAATGAGCAAGTGTATGCACAGTTTTTACGTGTACTGTGTCACGAATATCAAAAATCATTTTTCCATACGGTTCCTTTTCATGCGAGCGTTCGCAATACAACGATTTGACACCAACGTAGGTAAACGATGATGTACACGACAAGACAGAGGCCATACATACATACATACGATATCGATCCCTAGGACAGAATCAGGAATCAACATACAGCTATATTCAATTTCTCCTTCACTTGCCAGCACACATGGCAAATACTTGCACGTACAAACAGTTTTTTATTGAAATCACTTTTTGTGGCGCGTTGCTGGTGTGAAAGGAATGGTGGTCCTAGGAATGCAAGTCCGAGTTGCAATATTCTATTACAATATTCTCGATCCCTGGCCAGGACATGTGCGAAAAAAGCTGTGAAAAAAAGTTGTGAACCAATTCAGGGTCTGTCAAATGAGACTGAAAGCCATGGTCTCTTACCTGAGTGTCTTTGCCAGGGCAACTCTGTCAAGAAGCAATTTCTATTTTGCCTGATTTTAAACGGGTGTAATAGAATCTAAGGTCCCGATATGTGATATCCCCAACAATACATTTACGGATCAATCATTGAATTGGACTCTGGAGAGACCAAGACCCTTAATCCTGTGACAGACAATGCATTGGGACATCAGAAAGACGGATGCATTAGGGGCCATATTCATAAAGCGTGTCTAAGACTTAGACGCGTGTAACTTCACTAAATGCACACACTTCCACCATGCATTTGACGAAGTTACACGCGTCTAAGTCTTAAACACCCTTTATGAATTTGGCCCTAGATGTGTGACGTTAACGAATGTTTTCCATCTATAGGTGTTCCCACCCAATACTGACGGAATAAGCTGCGACTTGACAACAGGGGACACAAAGAGAAACATGTGGAACTATCTGCCAGCGTTTCCCAAACAATAAGGGGAAACACTGACGTACGAAAACACTGACAGATGTTACATCGGTTTATTGATTATAGCAAAAAAATTGCTTTCAAGAAGATTTCTTGCTTCTTGTCTTTGCCGATCTGACCGCATACTTGGCAATTTTTGTTGTGAATGCTACCATAAAAATTGCTTCTGCAACAAGAAAACCTGGCGTACGTCTGAAGGTTAAAGGGATTAAATAAAGAGCTTAAGACTAACCTGAGGCATGCATTTGTGCCGTTAGACAGCGCAAACGAAAACGAAACTACATAGGAAGACCACCGATGAGTTAATTTGGAGCCATACTGAATTACCAGAGCACTAGATGAGGCTGGTGATGTAACATACGTCGTAGATATTAAATGAACCTGGAAGAAAATCTATTCTATTGTGCATGCAATAAAAAAACTGCATTACCTTCATATAATACGGACAAAACTATCGCTATGCATATCCAAATGACGCTCTCCATTTTTATAAGTCCATGGGTGTGTTATCCTCTGTCTAAATCGAATGAAGTACACACGAAATTGATCCGCGTGCTCTCAAAGCGAAGCATGCATCACGCCGGTAAAACGACACTGCGCATGTGTGGTAAGAATTCCCGCGAGAAGAAATAAGATCGATGAAGCTGGGAACAGATCTGTCAATTCAGGTGTACCGATTCGCCAGCTCGTGTTCCTTGTCCGTGTTAATTAGAAGAAGACCCGCGGCGAAAGGCATGGACAAAAATCAGTCAATGAATGTCACAAGTGTAGTGTCCCAAATTTTATGGTGGTCATTCATAATAGTGCCACTGTCACAGTTCTGCCCTACTGCGTTTCAATGGCACAGTTGGCGCGCCCTTTTGGACGGTGTCGCCATCTTTTGAACGCTTATAAAACTGAGCTACCAGTGAAATGAAATGGTTGTTATTTGACAGTGTCGCCATCTTTTGAACGCTTATCAAACTGAGCTGCCAGTGGTTCTTTCATCCTATCCATGGCCATGATGGCCGCGGCAAGCATGCGGCAAAAGGGGCAAATGGCCACAGACCTCACTGAAAACGTGTTTTCATGCAAATTTTGGCCGAAAAATGGCAAAAGAGAATTTGTGACCCACCCCCTAAAAGCTAACTACGACCCTTCTACCTCACGCAGGCCGACAACTGAACTGTGCACGATGATAAATCTACTAGAAAGACAGTGGCGCCATCTGAAAATAAAGAGGTGGTCCATATCACCAGCAGTGCTTGTGTATTAGGCCTACGTGTATGTGACCGGAGGTGTTCTCATAAAGCAAGGTTCATTGGCACACGGATCCGATCCGTTTCCAGTCCGTTTGCCCCTAGTTTTCCGGATACGACAACGCTGAAGTCCATTTGATAGATTGTTTACGGACCTGAACCGGACCAATCCCGTGTGCCAATGAACCTTGCTTAAGTCGTTCACGGGGTCCGTGCCACTCGGAAACAAGGATGACAAACTAAGTCTGCTCAGTTGCGGTGACAATGAAGAAATGGCTTTACAAACCAAAAACTTACATGTAACTTAAAACATCAGCAACTTAAAACATTAAGGAATCAACTTAAACCAATTAATTAATAACACTTACCTGTAGCTTAAAACAAGCAACTTAAAACATTAAGCAATCAACTTAAACCAATTAATTAATAACATTTACCTGTAACTTAAAACAAGCAACTTAAACCATTAAGGAATCAACTTAAACCAATTAATTAATAACACTTACCTGTAGTTTAAAACAAGCAACGTAAAACATTAAGGAATCAACATAAACCAATTAATTAATAATACTTACCTGTAGCTTAAAACAAGCAACTTAAAACATTAAGGAATCAACTTAACCCCCCCCCACGGCCCTCGGGATCAGATGCCTTCGAGCCAGGGACCTTCTTCACGAAGCTCCCGTAACTTACGGAAGTGCGCAAACTATTGTCCTTTTGCGGACAACCTATTGTTCACTATCAGCCTGACAAAGGATTTGCGTGTCCTTAAAGTTACGGGAGCTTTGTGAATAAAGGTCCCAGAGCGTGAAAAATCCATCATTACATCCTATACCTGTACGCACACCTGGCTGGTTCCGAAAAAAGACCTTTTACCCTGCAAAGCCCATCGGCCTCTTAATAACCATTCAATTCCCGTTGAAAGGAACAGACCGATGTCAATGTCCAAGCTTGACCCAATAACAAGCCTATTCTCCAGCCTGACGGACAATGCCACAGGCCGACGCCACTGCGCATGCGCAAAAAGGAAAAATTTGATCAACACCTTCCCAATACATGTGGTTTTGCATGTAGGCCCTTTCCCTACATGCTGCATATCGGGGCCCTCTCCCCACATGCCTCTCTGACGACCCTCACTCGTCAGTATATGGCCCTTACCGCGCCAAATGGTCACCGTTAAATGGCATTACCCAGATGACGCGGATAGCCTTCCAGTAGCCCTTCTGCTACTACATAGAACGAAAAAATAAACTAACTTACTCAGGAGCGAAACAGTGCCGTCCACTCCGTCCGCCATGCAGAAAAGGTATGGGTTCGCTCCCTTACCGACAGGGGTCACTGTGGATCTCTCAAGCACTGCTCATGCTGTTTGAAGCATAGTTTATCGCTTTTTAGTGATCATTTCCGGGATATTTTTTACTTACGATATTGTAAATGTTGATGCGCGCCATCTGGTGGCACGCATTTGAACGAACCGACCTCGAACTAGATCGAGGCGGGTTACTGAACCCGCACCGTGTAAAAGCGATCAATCCATCCTGAACCGAACCCGCCCGACGAGGGTGGAGGAAGGTTTCCTCGAACCCGCACCGAGTAAAAAGGCCTAATAAAGCACTCTCATACGGGGGGGGATTCTCAGTCATCACAATGAGGGCCCAAAGCCACTGCTTCAATAGGTGTCACTAGTGGTTAAACCTATTGAATTGAAAGGGTGGGACATTCAGATCCGCAACAATTTCCCACACAAAAGGCATCCATTGTATAGGACCGGATAACTATGTGCTGCCCTCTATCATAGTTGGGATCTCCATTGTGGTCCCATCTTTAAAATACAGGGTCACACACACAGGTGTGATAAAATCAAATGTCCCCACCCGCCTGATGTCCCCTGCATTGTTTGTCACAGGATTAAGGGTCTTGGTCTCTCTAGAGTCCAATTCAATGGTGCCGTTAATCCGTAAATGTATTGTTGGGGACATCACATATCGGGGGACATTAGATTCTACTACACCGGTTTCCGAGTTCTTCTCATCAATTTCAACCGGCATATTCAAAAATAAACACACAACGCGGGCTACTAACAACAGAATTATCTTATTCTCCATAATAACACCAATCTATCGACACATTACGAATACAGCGAACATTCTGCATGCACCATCTTTTTTACAAAAATATACACAGGTAAATCATCCAACACAGCAGGTAAATCATCCAACACAGCAGGTAAATCGTCCATAGCAATTGGGTTTCAGTAAACATAAGAAATAAATCTGCACGAAAATATAGGCCTACGTCTGGCAGATTACAAAATAAGTTGTAGAAAATACTTTTCTGGGTTAGGCCTACTACTACAGAGTATGCGAGGTTAGGCCCTTTCCAAAGTTATGAAGATCCTTAGGTGTTGATGCTGAGAATATCAAGAAACGATTTTTCTTGAACTAAGGTTTGTGTATCCTGCCCTCGTGTTCTGCCTCCCTCGGGCAGAGGCACAATTCCGTACTAGTACTCACGTGTCGTTTCAAGCTGGACACATAAATAGGCACCGTCATCAAAACGTGTGTTCGGGGTATACGTAGACTACTTTTTCAGCAGTTCTCTGTGAAATCACCTTAACAGCACACACGCCTGTCTGATACGCACACTCATGTACACGAACATAGGCCTACAACATTTATTGTGGATTTTTTAGGGCACACACGTTACAGAATGTTCAGGACTTCTCACGACCCCTTGCAACCGCCGCCATGGAGGATTTCCTTGGCCTAGTGGTTGGCGCGTTGGCCTCGGAGCAACGGAGAGCTGGATGGGTCATGTGACCGGTGCGCGTACAATACAACAGTGATCATAAAGTCCTGGCGCTACGCAGCGGAGCGATCACTTCCTGTTCAAACATTACTAGTCAAGATTAGTTCCCCATCTCACCGGTAGGATTAAACACTGAGGTCGGTAGCGCCTGTCGTCCATAATCCCGGGTCCATAATCACTCGTGATCGACAGAAGAGCAGCTGACGACAAGCGTTGATTGGTTGAAAAACAGTGATTGCTCTTTTGTTGAATAGCGACCAATCAACGCGTTTTTCATCGACTGCTTTTCGCCCGATCACGTGGTCATGGACGACGGGCGCTTCATCGACATCGCAATTCTATTGGTGAACTTATCTGGCGAATCATCAATTGTCCAATAGATTCTTTCATCTGATAGTAGACAATTTGGAAGCAAATAAAATGTCTCATCATCTGCTGTTCGGAACCGGAAATCACTCCTGAACTGACGTCACCATTGTACCGGAAGTATCCGAACCGGAAGTACCGAAATCAATATTGAGCCGAGTATCCGGCGTCGGACTGCACCATCTCTGCCGTCAGGACCTGCCGATGACCTTCACCAGGATGACCTTGACTGTGTTGTTTCTGACGTTAGCCATGACCTCGCCGACAAGGTCACACAGAAATGTCTTTTTGTAGCACTGCTTGATTTCCTTGAGGGCCGTCTGAAATTGTAAAATCGAATATCTTATAGGAACCTTGCCATCATCATCGTAGCTTTAGTCTGGTGTTAGTCCTTAAAGGGATACTCCACTCATTGTGTAAAATTTTGAATTTTTGAAATATCATTAATACATTCAAATTCATTGATATCTGCAACATGTCAGATTTTTTTTTAAATCAGCAAACTCATCATTTTAAGTATTTTAATTGAATCCCAACGGGACCATAGCACCGCACACATGATGTCATGTGTGCTCAATGCATATTTATGAAGGAACAACCAATAGGCCTAGGCAGTCACAGTATTAGCTCATTCACTACAAAGGTCATCAGCCTATTGACACTAGTGACATAACAATTCATGGCATTAGTCTCTATGGATTGATAAAAATTCAAAAGCTTACAATGAGTGGAGTATCCCTTTAAATCAAAAAGTCTTGATTGGTGAACAGGTGCAGGACACCATGCCGTGTATCATACTGGCTCCTGTAACCGGTAGCGACACGGTTACGCGTTTGGGTGCCGGCAGGATTACGCCATCGCACTAGTTAGCACTACAATTATACATGCACCACCTAGGACTTTTCCCCCGTTCTGCCGATCACAGTATGAACGGCTGTTCCCTGCACATTGGGTCATATGCTTTTACTTCAGATTTGCACAGCACTGCCTAGTGCATTTGTATTGCAAAATTCAAGTAAAAGCATTTACTTGTTTTATTCATATGACCCATTTAATTGGCTGGTTTCACCACCATGCAGTTGATTGCCTGCCGGGATTGCCTGGTGGGTTCCAAGCCGATCTAGCACTTCAGGAACCAGGCGCAGTCGGGCAATCTTCTGGTGTTGAAACCAGCTGGTGTACTGAAAACCAGCCGTTCGAACTGTAATCGGCAGATCTTGATAAGTCCTATCCGGGTCCTATACGTCTCGTGTTGGCTTGGCATCCAGGCTAAACAGATGATCTTGATTAGATATACCAGTGACCAATCACGGACTGCGTACCTCGTTTCTAGACAAGACAGTGAACAGCAAATCCAGCTGGCCCTCCTCGTCCTGCCGTCCTATTAATTTGTGGATTTTCTCCGTGAAGTACTTTGTGCTGTCTCTCAATATTTCGGCTGAAATAAAATGAAGGTATCATATAAGGAAGAGCCAGGAAAAAATGTGGTTGAACGAGGCTTACTGGATTTTGCGGAATCGTTGCGGCGCAATGAAAAGCGCGAAACGAGGGAGGTATCATTATTCAAAGACCCGTGGGACCAAAGTAAATGATACTGAGGAGATGGTTAGCTGCCCGCCGCGAGGTCTCACTGGCGTCTCGCCTTTGTACCCAGGCCTATTGCGTCATTCATATGCTGGGGACAGGGCTAACAAATACTTTGTCATGCTTGCGGACACATGTAGTTCACCTGGAAACCACGCAGAAAGGGCGGAAAACCGCTCAAGTGAGCTCTGGTGTACGAGAGGAGTAAGTCTCAGGGATGTATGTCCGGGGCACAATAGTCTGCTAGTGTATGGCTGTGTTCGAATGGTCAAGGTCTCTATAGCAATATATCTAATCCCTTGTTGAACAATAAAACCGGACATAGATTCCAGGGGGACTCTGATTCCTGTCACACCGGCATTTAACTCTGTAGGCCGACACACTTCGTCCATTCCAAATGACCCAGATGGTTTTACAAGTGGCCGGACAATCTCCATCACTTACCCATGAGTAGAAACGCCGTCCGCGTCGACCCCGCCTCATAATGCTTTTCAATCTCGACAGTGATGTCGCGTTGAGTTTTCTGAAAGGGACATAGTTTGTTCAAGAAAACATCTCCCAATGATTTCTGTATCGTGTTTTTGTATTGTTCTGAGAACCTCGGTATCGGGGATTAAATCGACCTCGTACATGTATCCAAGGAGTATTTGGCCTTTGGGGATCACTTTGTCATTCTATTTTATGGCGCAGTGTTTCGCTGGTCAAACGTTTTCAAAGAGTTTCATTCCTGCGAAATATCATCCAAATAGGCCTACGTTTATTGGATTTGAATTTACAAGCTTATTCTGGAACTGAGGCTGCTTTTTGGGCATGGGATTCCTCCAATGTCGTGGCGTGGCGATCGCTACAGTGGGCATAGAAATAATGCATGCTCCCTTCCGTGCATTTCGCGGAATGATTCTGTGCATTCCGCGCTTTACGGCAAGCCTTGCAATTACAAGTACATGTATTTCGAAACTACTTCTAATGAACCACTGCAAGCTCTTTTTAAAACAATGGCGTGGGAGTCGTATTACACTGATTTCACTCTCCCCCAAGTTCATCTCCGGGTCATCTCAACTGGATACTGATACCATGACAACCATGACATCAGTTTTGCTTCCAGTTTTCTCAAAGAATGTGACAGGCCAATCGGGGAGCGTCAACGCTGCTAATTATCAATCTTATAGTCACGAAATATCATCCGGGGTGTAAGGGATGACGGTGACACTGTAGGGTAATCGGTTTTCCATATAATATTTTTCACTACATGTACCTTCTCAAATTTCCACAGCATAACAACGTAGTGTGAAAGTGTGTCAAGTATTTGTATTTGGTGCAAGTCGTGGATTTGTGTGTAAAAAAATAAACCAAATAAAGCATTTGGGGTGCCCTCAATTGGAAACCTTCAAAATGACACCACACGCCATGCAAAGTCAATATAGGTAGTTTGTGGATAATGACCCAACTTGAATTGGCTCATACGTGAGATGTCTCCAGTTAGTAGATTTGCGACGGCCATGTCAGTGCTATACTGACCAAATGGGGACAAACAGCCATATACACATACACTCTTGTAGGAAAGTAATACACCAAGTTCTCCTAAATATTTCAAAACGTGATTTTGTAAAATGTCATTTTTCTCCCAATTCATTAAAGCTGACTTTTTGGCAAACGCTGTTCTATGTCCAAAATGTTGCTGCAGATTGGGTGCAAATACCGTTGCTGTCGCTCAACGGTTTTTGAGATATTTAGGAAAACTTGGTGTTGTTTTACTTTCCCACAAGAGTGTACATAGACGTGAACTTCATACCTGTCACTATTTGTCTAGTATAGCACGGAATGTCCCATTTGACAAAAGATACGAGGGCGGGTCTATGTGGTGTGAGTGTGTGACCCCTAAACGGCTGGGACCCTCAACTCCCGCCGAAAATACCCCTTCAAGGGACCACACGACCCGGGTTGAGGCAGTCCAACAGCCGCAGAAAGGTCGAGGACGATTTTGGACTCACCAGTAAAAACAACTCCAACGTCTCTCGTATTTCCTCGCGTGATCTCGTCTTGAGGAGATTCTGAAAGACTCGCTTGTTTTCAAAAAGATTTTTGGTCTCCATGGCAACCACCAAACTTTGGGCAGTCTCCTCGATTGAGGCAATGCGTTCCCGTGCGGGATCCTGAAAATATAGAATGGCCATGTTGAGACAACTTTTTGGGTTGACTAGTTCGGGTGGAGCTGTCATTCCGACCTAAACCCTCGGCGAGGCGCCTCGAGTTTAGGTCTGCATTTTAGCTCCACCCTTGCGGGTTTGGTGAGACGACCAATACCTCCAGTTCGATATCAATGAGGACCCTAGCTCACTGGCTCAATAGGTGTCACCAGTGGTTAAATCTATTGAAATGAAACTGGCAACTCGGTCCTGATCAATTTCCCACACAAAAGCCGTCCATTGTATAGGACCGAGTTTCGGTGTGCTGCCCTCTATCGTAGCTAGGATGCCCATTCCTTAAACCAAAGTGTACGCGATCTGGTTGTAAGATTCGCCAGTCGAAAACGACGAGCTTAAAATAATCATTGTCCATTTTTCCTAAAAGAAGAGCTGGGCGCAGTTGTTAGAAAGTACGTCATCCCTAACGATTCGTTAATTACCGATATACGGTATGGTAAAATTAATGTACTTTCTAACAACCGGGCCCTGGTTTTTCACCAATGATTCAATGCATTAGTAGTTATTTCCAGGCGAACAACGAACAATCATACAATAGGGAGGTTTAGAAATCAAACGTGATCAACGTAAACTTTACGACAACGTTATTTTTCATACTACACATTAACCAGATTTTATATTGCATTTTCGCCACAAAAAACGTTGTCGTTAATGTTTACGTTTATCGCTTGATTTCTAAATCTCTCTAATGTATTATAGTATTCGCAAAAAATTTTGACTTGTTGGACGATCAGATATACTACCCTCTGCAAGGCCGAAACTTAATTTCTTGTAATAACTCATTCCCGTACGTGGTAAAAGATAGAATCATGTGCAAACAAGATGACATTGTAAATGTCGTATGGTTCCCGCTGTAGAGGTACTTCTACACGAATGGTACACTGATAGAGATCAAGATATATTGATAGAGATCAGACACATTGATAGAGATCAGGATACATTGACAGAGATCAGGACACCTTGATGTGATGTGATGTGATGCGGTGCGATGCCATGCGATATGATGACATGACATGACATGATTGACATATGATATGATATGATATGATATATGATATATGATATGATATGATATGATATGATGTATGATGTATGTAGTATGATGTATGATTTTGACCTTGACCTTGACATCTGATAATCAAGGTCATTGCATAATCGAAATGGGCATCCTCAATAACCTAAAGTATGGGTCATATCATGTCTCTACCGCTACCACAGGCAGAGATATTTGAAATTGTCAAGTTTGACCTTGACCTCTGACCTTGACCTTGACCTATGATCATCAAGGTCATTGCACAATCGAAATGGGCATCCTCAACAACCTAAGTATGGGTGCTATCAGACCTGCACCGCTACCACAGACAAAGATATTTCAAATTATCAAGTTTGACCTTGACCTTGACCTCTGATCATCAAGGTAGTTGCATAATCGAAATGGGCGTCATCGATAACCTAAGTATGGGTGATATCATGCCTCTATCTCTACCACAGGCAGAGATGTTTCAAATTATCAAGTTTGATATATCAAAATCTCATGATATTTCAATGACCCAGACACGTGAGGCTGAGAATTTTAACACAATACAGTCCTTGGATAAGCAGGCATGAACTAAGGCTTGTTTCATGTTGCTCAGTTGACAATATGGAAAGTTATCTCAAAATATCAAATTTGTGATATCGATATCACCATGACCCCTACATCTGAGATCAAAAGTAATCAGTCCATTCGATTCCTAGGGTATGAAAACCTAAGGGTAGAACTTGTTTCTGTGCTCTAGGTGCTAAACGAGCCGAGTTATGGCATCAGATAAAAGCGTGACGGACAAAATATCAAGTCTGATATGTTGATTACATCATGATGGAGGCATCTGATGTTGAAAATGATTAGCTCATTGGATTGCCCAGGTTGACAAACCTAGGGGTAGGATGTGTTACCAGGACTGTAGCTGTTGAAGGAGATAAGATATGAAGGCGTGACAGACGGACACACACACAGA